>PVKS010001210.1:0-149689 GCA_004027875.1 Aplodontia rufa
ACCCCCAGTTCCAAAAAAAAAAAAAAAACCAAAATATTATGGAGATTGAATACTTTTTGCGGGGGGTGTTGGGAATTGAACCCAGGGACATTCTACCACTGAGCCACATTCCCAGCCCTTTTTATTTTTTTTTTTAAAGAGAAAGAGACAGCAGGAAAGAATCAATTTTATTTAGTTTTTTCATGTGGCTTTCTTTGCTCCAACACTCTGTTGTGTAAGTGACGCTGGGGTTCGAACCCAGGTTCTCATGCATGCCAGGCAAGCACCATAACCGCTGAGCCACTGCTCTAG
This sequence comes from Aplodontia rufa, assembly GCA_004027875.1. Taxonomy (NCBI): domain Eukaryota; kingdom Metazoa; phylum Chordata; class Mammalia; order Rodentia; family Aplodontiidae; genus Aplodontia; species Aplodontia rufa. The sequence continues at coordinate 292 of PVKS010001210.1, forward strand.
CCCCCCTTATTTTCTGAGACAGGGTCTTGTTGTTTAGGGCCTGACTAAGTTGCTAAGGCTAGCCTTGAACTTGCAATCCTCCTTCCTCACCCTCCAGAGTTGCTGATCATAAGCATGTGCCACCATGCCCTGGTTGAAGTGTGACTTTTAATCAGTGAAATGTAGAAAGAATGACTTGAGGGGCTGGCTGGAGTGGTGGCTCAGTAGTAGAGTGCTTGCCTGGCTAGCACGAGGACCAGGGTTCAATTCCCAGCAGCACATATACAATTAAGTGGAGGAAAAACAAAAACCAGATGAAAAAATTAAAATTAACTCTCTCTTAAGAAAAAAAAAAAAGGAGGGGTTGGGGATTTAGCTCGGTGGCAAAGCGCTTGCCTAGCACGCACAAGGCCTCAGCCCTGAGGAAAAAAAAGAGGGCAAAGAAAGAAAAATTGAGCTTTATTTCTGACCTAGGCCTGGGGACTTTCCTGACTCTGGCTCTGAATTCTATCTGCTCCTTAGATAGCCTCCGTCAGTTTACCTGGGTAACTTTTGCCTTTCCACCCAGTCTGGGTTCAAGGACCCACCCTGTGCCCCAGCCCTGGTGGCTGATACTCCCAATTGATCCTCCCCAGGCAGGTGAGACCAACCTCGCCCAGCACAGCTGGTAGAAGGCGCTCTCCTATCTGCTCACACCCTGACCTGCAGCTGACCCTGAATGCCAGCAGCTGCAAGGTCAGCTGACTTTCTCATCTCCCAGGGCTGCTTTGCTGCATCCTGCTACAGCCTGTCTGAGCTGGATTTGTTCACATGGGCAATAAAAATGACCTGTTTGAGATAGGTTCTCATGGAGAACAGTGCGGAAGAAAATCCCAATTTCCAGGATGATTTCTCTCGGCCGTGGGCAAAAGACAGGCACAACAGTCATTTTGTCTGTGTGCTTTTCAATTGCCAAATTATATTTGGAGTCACTCCTTCTGTGTTTGTTTTTTCCACAGTTCAGTGAAAAGTAGGGTATGTTGGGAAAGGTTTAGTCTGACATCACAGCTGGCCGCAGAGGGTTGGCAAAGACAACTTAATATTGACTGAGTACTTTCCCTAAACTCCAGAGTCCATCCATAGCAAAATTGGAGAGAAAATGCATTCCACAGAGTAACTGGTTCATCATCTTTTACCTGTTTCACCTAGAGAATTAGTTGCTCTCTCTGAACTTGCACAGCTATAAAATGAGGACAATGATACTTCACTGGGCTGTTAAGAAGCACCAGAAGCCGGACACAGTGGTGCACACCTTTAATCCCAGCGGCTCAGATGGTTGAGGCAGCAAGTTCAAGTTCAAAGCCAGCCTCAGCAACTTAGCGAGACCCTCTCTCAAAATTAAAAGTTAAGCACCTGAGTCCCAAAACCCCACCAGAAACAGCGAGTTCAAAAAACGGCAACAGCAAATGTCAAGTGCCTGCCATGCATTCTAGACTGTGCAGATATAAAAACTCAAAAAGCTAAACAGCACACATACAGGGGAGGCGTCATTACAGCATTTTAAAATCAAAGCTCTGAAAGTTACAAGCTGCTCAGCAGTCAAGCCAGCAATCACCAGAGTTTTTTCTTGGGCCTGCAGCCTCTGCCATCCCCTCTATAATGTCCTCTGGGGTGCATTTCCTAGGACTAGGAACTGGGCCAACCTGCTTTATGGACATCATCCTGATCCGAGGCCAGATGGGGCCAAATGCAAGGCTGGGTCTTTGCCAGGTGTTGAGCAGTGTGACCCAGACAGCCTTTGAGAAAACTGCCTTATCTCCCAGAACAAGCTAGGCAAGTGTGCCTGGGGCCTCTCATCCGAACTCCCCAGTTCAGGAGTACTTCCATGCCCGCTCACCAGAGGTTGGCCTTTCATCTCTCTATGGCAGGAATCCAGGGTAAAGCAGCTCCTGCCAGGGCAGTGGCTCAGAATTAGGCTCAAGGTTTTTTTTCTTTTAGAGAGACAGTGAGAGAGAACGAATCCATTTTATTTAGTTTTCAACAGGTTTTCGTTGCTCCAACACTTCATTATGAATGTGATGCTGGGGTTTGAACCCAGGTCCTTCTGCATGCCAGGCAAGCACAATACCGCTGAGCCACTGCTCTAGCCCTCCAAGAGGGAGTTTGTCACTCTGACTTGTCCATACCCAAGCCCTCACTCTGACTCAAGGACCAGCTAAGAACAAGCTCTGCTTATGATCGTGGGTGCCCTCAACTGTAAGGAATTTGCCTTCTAAATGAGGCACTGGTACCTGAGAATGATTACCTAGCAACAGGCCATTTGCGAAAGGCCAAGTGGTATGGAAAGTAGGACTCCGATGGAATTCAAGAAAGGGGCAAGACTACTTTGGGCTGGGCCAGCTTATCTATGGCGACCAAAAATGAGGCCTTACTTAAGTAATGATTCATAAACAAGTGCTGAGCATATCATGAAACTGAGTAAAACAAGTGAAACAGGCCGGTACTGTCCAACAGGGGAAGATGGGGACAATCTGACTTGGGGAGTTCCTGGTCCCGTTTCCCAGGTGCTGCCTGCAGACCCTGTCAACACAGTATCATGTTTGCTCATTGTCTTAGTTCACTGACATCATCCAAGAAAGAGCTGGAAACCTATGTTGATTCCTGCCAAATGACACTGGAGTTCTTAGAGGTGAAGAGACTGGTGGGGAACATACAGAAGTGGGTTTCTGCACTTTAGCCCAGCTTACATGTAGTTAAGCAGGCATTCCTTTTTTCTTTAGAGAGGGACAATGAGAAGAATCATGTGGCTTTTGTTGCTCTGACACTTCGTTGTGTACGCAGTGCTGGGGTTTAAACCCGTGTTCTCACACATGCCAAGCAAGCACCGTAACTGCTGAGCCACTGCTCCAGCCCCTAAGCAGGCATTTCTGCTGGGCCTGTAATGTGATAGTGTTTGAACTGTTACAACCAAGTACCATGGGTGATAGAACTTACAAACATCGGAAATGTCTGAAAGTGAGATCAGGGTTCCAACATGGTTGGTGACAATACCACCCCCCACCCAAATGCCAGCCTGCCACCTTGGTTATCCCCAGTATTGGTGAACAAACCCAGTATCTCACACATGCTAAGTGATCTACCACTGAGCTATATCTCCAGCCCTTTAAATTTTTGAGATGGGGTCGCCCTAAATTGCCCAGGCTGGCCTTGAACTTGTAAACATCCAGCCTCAGCCACCTGAGTAGCTGGAGGTGCAGGTGTGTGCCACTGCACTGGCATTCTTTATTATCAACAACTGGGAAGTATTAACAAATTTATTGAAGAAGTCATTTCATCTCTTATTTCCTGGTTTATACGAGACTTCTGTAATTTATACTTTAAAAAAAAAAAAGAGAATCAATTTTAGTTTTTCATGTGGCTTTCATTGCTCTAACAATGCTGGTGTGTGAACTTGTGTCCTCACGCATGCCAGGCAAGCACCGGAACTGTTGAGGCACCACTCCAGCCCCAGTTTATACTTTTTTGGTACCAGGAATTGAATCCAGATGTATGTAACCACTGAGCCATAGACCCAGACTGTTTTTTATCTTTTTTTGAGATGGCCTTGCTAAGCTGCTATGGCTAGTCTCAAACTTGTGATCCTCCTGCCTAAGCCTCCTGAGCTGTTGAGATTAACAGGCATGCGCCATTGCACCTGGCTACCCTTCACTCATTCATTCATTCATTTATTTAGAGGGAAAGAGAGAATCAATTTTATTTAGTTTCTCATGTGGCTTTCATTGCTCAATTTTATTTAGTTTTTTGTTGTTTTCATGGTGCTGGGGTTTGAACCCGTGTCCTCAAGCATGCCAGGCAAGTGCTGTAACTGCTGAGCCACTGCTCCAGCCCAAGCCCCATATTTTTAAAGAATAATTTTAAAACAGTCATAGTAATCCAGTCTCATTTGAAACAAACTCACTATAGTAAGTGATAGGAGAGCCTTTACATAATACAGTGTTGCCTAACAAATACCTAGGGTTTACTCTCAAATCAGAAGAGTAGCTTCTCTGTGGGACTGTGGGTAGAGAAAATTCCTGATTTCTACCATTATACAACAATGATCATTAATTGTAGTCTGACAGTAATAAATAATGCTGGATTTAATATAACCATTTTTCTTTGCCCAATTTCAGTCACATCTATCTTTTCTGATTCAACTGTTAAACCTCTATAAATGTCAAATGACAACCTCACAAGACTACCCTACTATATACCGCTTCACATCTGGTTCAGAAAAGATGTTGGCATTTGGTTAAAGGCAAGCTCTACAGAGCAAAGGGCAGTTTAATCTTCATTCCTTCCAAATATCTTACACAAGCCAAGGCCAAGGTTATGATGAGCATTTCTCTGAGTGGCATTTAGTGTGCTGCCAAAATTTTTTTTCTCCTGAGAGGAAAGGATATGAAAACAAAAATATCCAGTCTACTCCAAGTGATGCTTTATCTATCATTCTATCACTGACATACAATAGTGAACTCATATGAACTCATACTATAGTATTCTATAAAATCTACGCATTCAATAGTTAAAATGCACTTAGGCCAGAACATGGTGAAAATTGGATAAAACATCACCACAAATCTTTATTCTGATGAAGCTAGGATTCACTGTCTTGGTTTCTGGCTTGTAAGACAATGTTCAACTTCTCAAGCTTATCCTCGTGCTGGTTGGATGATAGCCAAGTTCTCTGCCTCAGCCAAGTAACCTGCTAGTGTCTTCCAGCCCTTTTTAAGCCCCGCTGTTCTGAGGACAGTGCAAACCAGTTGAATCCAACTTTATCTCAATCATAAACAGGCAGAGTATTTCAAGGATCATCAACTTGAGATTCACCAACCTATGATCAAATTACAGGTCTTAAGGTGGTTTCATCCATAGGGTAGCTGGGCTGCTGAGTACAAGAGACTCGCTCCTACATTCAAATGCACGCCATGGGGTACTAAAACAGGAAACCAAATCTGAATATAAATGTTCAAATGACATGCTAATGGCAAAGGATATAAGAGAAAAGAAGCCATTTAAAATCATGCAGCTAGAATCTGATGCAAGTCAAGAACCCAACCACATCTACTCCATCTTTCTTTTTTTTTTTTTCCCACATTTATTAGAAGTATATAGCGATACAGGATACAGATGAGGGGGAAACATTGTCAAAACTGTAGCAATCAATGTGTATAAACTTTGTTAACCAGGGGTAATGCTAACACATAGATAAGCTACTATGGGTTTCATCTATTGCAGTTTCCCCCAGAAGAATGCATGTGTTAAATGGGTATCTAGTGTAGGAATAACATTGGCTTCTGGGATGGTTCCCCCATCTTCCCAATCACCAGACTCCTATGAGTTCTTCATATACCCTCCCCCCTCCCCATCCCCTTCCCACCACCTCCAAGTTACCTAGGGAGCTTTCGCCCCTGTTGCACTGAAAGTCATTCAATTTGAGGCTTTGTTAGGTCAGCCGTCTACTCCATCTTTCTTTAGTCAGACAAAAGTATTATTATCCTATTAATAGTATCTTCTTCCCATAAGGAAATGGAAAATTCAAGCATGTTTTTTTTCTTTTTTTAAAGACAGGGAGGGAGAGGCTGGAGCAGTGTGGCTTGGCACACTGGAGCGCTTGCCTGGCATGTGCAAGAACCTGGGTTTGAAGCCCAGAACCACATATACAACCAAGTGTCAGATAAACAAAGGCCTGATGAAAAAAGAATTAAAATCGATTCTCTTAAAAAAAAAAAAAAACAGGAGGCCAGAGTGGTGGCTCAGCTTGCCTGGTATGCAAAAGCATGCAAGTTTGAACCCCATGTACACAACAGTGTCAGAGCAACAAAAATCAGATGAAAAACTAAATAAAATTAATTCCATCTCTTAAACAAAACAAAAAACCAAGGTGGGGAGTGAAAGAGAATCAACTTTATTTTTTTTGATCTGACCTTGTTTCTCAGTTGTGTGTATATGAGGTGCTGGGGTTTGAACCTGAGTCCTCACACATGCCGTGCATGTGCTCCAACTGCTGCTCCAGCCCTCAAGCATGTTTCTTTCTGTTGACTTCTTTTCTGCAATTTTACTTTCATACTGGCATTATAGTTTTTACAAAAAAGGTTACAAATACTTATGGACATCTCAAACAATATATCTTCCAATCAAATATCTTTACTTGTAATGTTTGTTGCAGGGAGTAAATAGTTTCAGTTGTCCCTTTATATAAGCAACAGAAGGGCTGGAGCATTGGCTCAGCGATTACAGTGCTTGCCTGGCATGCACAAGTATGCAAGTTCGAATCCCAGTAACACATACACAACGAAGCCTCAGAGCAACAAAGGCCACACGAAAAAACTAAATAAAAATTGTTTCTCTCTTTCTCTCTCTCACTGTTCCCTCTCTTGTTTAAAAAAAAAAAAAATATATATATATATATATGCAACAGAATGTTTCTTCCAATCAAATAGTTTTATTAATTAGATATGTTGGTGTGAAAGGTAAATAATCTAATGGTGGAGAAAAAGTAATGGCATCTTCTTTTAAAATTATAAAGTGCATACATTACAAAGTAAACTGCAAAAAAAAAAAAGTCACAAGAGGCTGAAGATAAGATGCCTTTTGTGCTTTTCTTTGTAAAAATACAGATAATCCTCAAGAAATTACTTGGGTAGGGGCTAGAGCGGTGGCTTGGCGTTTGTGGTGCTTGCCTGGCATGCGCAAGTACGCGAGTTCAAACCCCAGCACCACATACATAACGAAGTCTCAAGCAACGAAAGCCACATGAAAAACTAAATAAAAAATTGTTTCTCTCTTTCTCACTGGCCCTCTCTCCTTTAAAACAAAAAAAAGTTTCTTGGGTAGATTTTCTCCTGGTTTTCAAATACATAACCCACAATAAAATTTTCAAAATCTGCTAACAGACTGTAAGAAGCTCCCCAGTTTCTCAGTGGAAAAGTCTTTATCATATCTGGCTAGTAAAGGCCTCTGCCTTCTCCAAAGACCCAGGCTGAATTATCTACTTTTAAGCCTGTTAGTTCCCTTAAAAGATCACACTTTTCTTTTCTTTGGTAGTTCTTTTCCTTTGCTCTAGAACTTCTCTATGCTTTGAATACAAGCATTCCAACAGTTTATAAAAACAAACATAAAGTTGTTATAATCATGAGGAAATGAACCCTAAAGCAATACCCAAAGCTGGGCATGCCTACAGCACCAGCACGCAGGAGGCTAACTAAGGCAGAATCACTTGAGTCCTCAAGTTCAAGAACAGTCTGTGCTGGGCTGGAGCAGTAGCTTCGCAGTTACGGCATTTGCCTGAGTACACGGGTTCAAACCGCAGCATCCACTTACACAACTAAGTGTCAGTGCAACGAAAGCCATGTGAAAAACTCAATAAAAATTGATTCTGTCTCTCTCTCACTGTCCTTTTCTCTTAAAAAAAAAAAAAGAAAAAAAAGAACAGCCTATGCAACTGAGAACTCCATCTCAAAACAAAGCAACGCCCTAGTCTTGTACTGTTTTTGCTTAATCTGCTTGTTGTACTTTATTAATCTTAAGTGGAAACGGAAAACTTTCCAACACATTTAAGAAACATTCACAAAATACTGCTTTTTTAACATGTATTTAATTAAAAAAACTCAACAAAAATATATAATCAAGCATTTTATGTAATGTATACATTCTTAATATCTGCAGATAAGATAAATAGATAAGGTAAAAGTGGATATACTGTATTGCTTCTCTTTGGCAAGTCACCAATAACATCCTCTGAAGAAACACAGAGTAAGTGTTAAAAAAAAATAGTCTTAAAATAGTTGTCCCTTAGTATAAACAACATATTTACCAATATTACAGTAGAGAGATATTTCAAAATGACTAAAATGTATGATAGTCTACAGGGTAAAGTGGCAAGCTGTTTTTCAACATTAAGGCTTGCAGGAGTATTTGGGGAGAAAAAGATACCTTTTTTAAATTTTTAAGTTCTATTGTAGTTCTTTTTTCTTTTCTTTTCTTTTTTAACTAGTGTCCAAACTCCACCTCTCAGATGCCACTCCTAAGGAAAACGAAATCTTTTTTCACATACAAAAACTGTTTCATTTGCAGGTCAGTTTGGAAAACACACACATCCCAACCAAATTCTTTCTGTATGAGGCAATTCAGCTTTCGTAAGTCAATATTTACCATCTAATTCAGTGTCCCAAAATCTTAAAAAAAAAAAAAATTCCTTCTACTTTACAGCAAAAATACTTATTATGGCTCTACCAAAGCACTATATACAGGCAAGAACTAAAAATTTGAAAAGCAAAGAAAGGGTCCATTCAATACATAGCAGCTTATGTCTAAGTATATACATGTATGTATGTTTTCACAGTTAATCTTAAAAAATTTATATATGTTCAGAAATTTCTTCTAGTTTATAAATAATATTTTAGCTCAACTGATGAAAATGTAATACATAATGTATCAAATTAAATAATTTTTCCAAACCTTTAAAAACAGATACTTAAAGTCAGTAAAGCTTGAGGTGTGTAAAGTGTATCCTGTCAATCCCAACTCTTAGGAAAGGCAGAGTCATCTAAATATGATAGGAGAGAAATTCCAAAACTTTGGAAGGAATTGGCAGCTCTTGGACTTCTTGCGTGGACATCACTCTTCGGATTGACATTCGACATAAATGTTGAAGGCTAGGAACTTGCCTTGGTGTGGCCCAAAAATATACACTTCCGTCATGTGTCCTAAACAAATAAAGCACAAGTTTAGTCACCCAAGTATCTGTATTTCAATGTCCCTAAAGCTCAAACAATTATCATCCAGGTTATATATTAGAATCATAAGCCACATCTTTTTTTTTTTTCTTAAAGAGAGAGGGGCAGTGAGAGAGACAGAAAAAGAGAGAAATAACTTTATTTAGTTTTTCACATGGCCTTAGTTGCTCCAACACTCAGTTGTGTACATGGTGCTGGGGTTTGAACCCGGGTCCTTGTACTTGCCAGGCAAGCACCGAAACCGCTGAGCCACTGCTCCAGCCCCCATAAGCCACATTTTAAAACCTAATGATATAATTAATGACAAGGCCGTAACAATATTATAAAGAGTATTTATGGAGATTTACTGATAATAGACTACTGACTACCCTATCTAAAAGCCACCTTAGGGGGCTGGAGCAGTGTTCAGTGATTAAAGTTCAGTGATTAAAGCACTTGCTTAGCATCCATGAAGACCGGGGTTCAAACCTCAGCACCACATACACAACTGAGTGTCAGAGAAAAAAAATCAGTTGAAAAAATAAAGTTGATACTCTCTTTGTCTCACTCTCTTCTTCTTTCTTAAATAAATAAATAAAAATTAAAAAAAGAAATAAAAGCCACCTTAGCTTGCCTTATATCCCCAGTTTTTTTTTAAACTGGTCTCTAATTGCTGAGGCTGCTCTTCAACTTGCAATCCTACTGCTTCAGCTTCCCCAGACACTGGGATTTCAGATGTGCACTACTGTTCCCAGCCGTTTTTGGCGGTGCTAGGGATCAAATCCAGAGCTTCATGCATGCTAGGCAAGCACTTTACCACTGAGAAATACGTTAGTCCTTATTTGCCCTTTTAAGAAAAGAGAAACAGGGGCTGGAGCAGGGGCTGGAGCGGTGGCTCAGTGGTTGCGGCGCTTGCCTGGCATGCGCGAGTACGCAAGTTCGAACCCCAGCACCCATGTATACACAACAAAGTCTTGGAGCAACAAAGGCCATTTGAAAAACTAAATAAAGCTGACTCTTCCTCTCTCACACTTAAAAAAAAAGAAAGAAAGAAAGAAAGAAATATATACTTACCCAGCAGCTAAAACACTGCCATCAGTAGAAAAGGCACAGCAAAGACCATTGCTCAAAGGTGCAATTTGTACTGGATAATCTTCATCAATTCTCCAGAATCTCACCATTCTGAAAGGGAAATAAAATTATCTAGTAGGAAATTTAAAGTAAAAGACAATTTTTAAAATTCAGAAAGAAAATCCACTGTGTCCCAAGTAACAAAACACATACACACACACACAATCACTCACTAATGATACTTTGCTTTATAAAATATTGTATGGCCAATACCAGTCAGGAATTTGGATCAACTCCAAAAAGACTACACTGCATAGCTGCTTTCCTTTTCCAGTGTTCAAACTTGTAATATTTGCAACTTGAAGCTTGTCTCCTTGCTTTCTTAGACTTAAAACACAATTGGAATTTGTTTTACTGTCTTTCCAAGTAAAGCCTTCACCCAGACAGTGCTTGTCTAGAAATACAGCAGAGAACTAACTACATTCAGAATCAGAGTAAACAGAAAACAATCGCTGCTGGTAAATAAAATAACTCTCCCTATTAAATTTGCTAGCATTCTGGAAAGACCATAATGATTAGTTTTACTAAGTGATGTGATCAAACTGCTCAACGCTATGTCCATGAACTCTGTCTGAATTATCCATGAGAAAAATGGAATGGCTGGAACGTTTCTGCTGACCAACACAAGCTGCACACCCTTTTCATGTGACATTTTTCAACCTCAATAGCAGTGGACACAAACTATTGGTTTTACTATTTCCCTTTAGAAAATTCCTTTTGCTTCACCCTTTATATTACTTTAAGAAAAACCTCTGGGGGTTGGGTTTAAAAGCTCATTAAAAATTTGCCTAGTTTGTCTAATCAGTCAAATAAGGATCACAGGAAAGGCATGCATTATCATTAGTTTACGTGGCTACTGTTCAGACCAAAATGACTAATATTAAGACACACCACCATCTCCTAAGGTCTTGTCTAGACCTTAAAACCCTAATTACAGAAAGGTTTTATGACTTGAGTGTTTTCACTAAGTAGATGAACGAAAGGAAATCTTTAAGAAGTAAAAAGAAAGTCAAACTGTAATTTATACACTTACTTATCATCAGCAAGGCTTGCAATATGCAGTCCATCATGACTAAAAGATACAGATCGTACCCATCGGTCATTTGCTCCTCCAGCAAATATTGGAGTAGGTGGGGGAAACATGTGCCTGAGGTCAAATACATGTTTTCAGTGGGATATCAGAGACACTTCAGGTACAAAGAGTACATCTAAGGTTTAAAGTAACCTTAATAAATAAAACTAACACTGAGTAGAGCTGATATATCCAAATTAAATGAAAGAGACCCAAAAAAATTTTAAGTCATCCTTTTTCTATACTATGGTTTAAAACACTACAATTAAGTTCAACTTTGATTTTAACTATTTTTCCCCAACATGAAAACTGAAATTATCACTTCTACAGAGTTGGGTACTGTTAAATAGCAAGACCTATATCACAAGAGCCAAACTTATTTTCAGAATTTGTATCTAAAGCTTTGCATTATTTAAGAGCTTGAATAATAGCAAAATTTTAATTTATGATAGACTGTAATTTTGTTTCATCGATTTGTGATTCTAATTACTCAACTTCTTTTTTCTTTTCTTTCTTTTTTTTTTTTTTACAGAGAGGGGGACAGTCAGAGCAAGAGAATCAATTTTATTTAGTTTTTATGTGGCATTCATTGTTCTGATACTTCTTTGTGTACGTGGTATTGGGGTTCAAACCTGTGTCCTCGTGCATACCAAGCAAGTGCCATTAACTGTTGAGCCACTGCTCCAGCCCCCCTCATGTAATTTCTTAAAAGCTATAGTGATAGCCACTGATGGATTACAAACTAAAGTAATTCAGGCTGAACCCACCCAAATTCCATCAGAATGTCTCCATTATGGGGATCCCAGACATATACTCGAGTATCATAAGATGCAGTAGCCAGTAATGCTCCATCAGGAGAAAAGTCACAAGCTACAACATCATGGTGATGTCCTTCTAGTTTCCTTATCATGGTGTATTTATCCATATTCCAAAGAAAAACCTGCAATAATAAAAAGGTAAATGTTATAGCTTCTTTCAGACACACAGAGGACAAAATGGCACATCTTAAACTAACACTGATAAATTTAATTAAGATTACATTAAATTAAACATTATGAATTATGAGTAATTTAAAGAATATGCTCAGTGTCATAGATTAAAATCAGTCTTTTAAGTTAATTAAAGCAGACATGCAAATTCTATTTCAAATGTTTCTGTTAAATGTTAATTTAAAAAATAAGCCTAAGCTAAAATAACAGCAATGCAATTTAACCAAAGTTATACTGAAATCCATTTATTCAAAAAATTAACTAAAATATACAGAAATAAATAGGGTTAAGTATTACCAACCCCTTTCTTTTTTTATTTTTCCAGAAACTACCAAACTTTTAAAACATATACAGACAGAAAACGTAAGGTTAACAAATTGTTACTCCATTGGCATCTCCCTTTGAGATAATCACTTGTTTACAATAGGCTTGGGTCACCAACGTGAGCCTAGGAAGAGAAACAGATACTGCAAGCAAAGAGAATATTCACAGCCAAATGAAATTTCTTTGGCAAACAATAAGGATGTTAAACCACATTACAACATGAAAATGCTATTTTATGAAAATAACAATTACAACATTTCTGTGAATTAAGATTTACCAATCTTACTTTTCCCAAAGCAACTACAATCATTAGTCATTTTCAGTATAAAAGAGTTAAATTATTTAAGAACAAATTCACATACAGTTTTAGATTCTCAGCATCAGTAGTTAAGACTGTGCAGAATAGCTCTGAACAGGATTCTAATGTTTACTTCAGTTTATTATATTAAATGTAAGTTTGGAGGTTTTTAATCCTAATAAGACAATCTCTCCTCCTCTTGGAGTAAAGCAGTCCTTTTCACTACTTTTTTTTCTGCACAGACACAAAATATTACTCCAAAAGAAAATAAGCACAAATTTTTAAGTTGGATTAAATATTTGAGGTATCTCTACCATCTTAACAAATTCCAAAAAACAGCACAGAGAAACCATCTGAAAGCCAATTATTTTACATTAAACTGGTTTCACTTGCTAGACTCCTAATTCCATCAAACTGGAAGATCAATTTACTCAGAGGAGTCAGTGAATTTCACTGTGGGGGAAAATTACTTTAAAAAAGAAAAAAGAAAGAAAGAAAAGCAGAAAGTGGACATCGACCAGCACCTGTGTACGTACAGTACACCTTGCAGCCGAATGCAAGGTTACTTCATCCTATGGTAAAGGTCGCCCCCAGCCCGGTAGCCAGAGATGCCACTCTTTCTGCCCAGCTAACACCATTGTGCGCCTGTGTGCGAGTGGTGCCAGCATAACCTCAATCACACCAATATTGCTGCCACCACCTGTGACAGGGAAAGCAAGAAGCATATGGAAAACACACAGCCTAAAATAGCAATGTCAACATCTAGCTTTGTTCTTCTATGATTTTTAAAGAACTCAGTATTTTGTTTAATTTACAACTATCATTTTAATATATCTCTTGGCTAATTAAAATGCATTTTAACTAGCCTCCACTCCACCCTCCCCATTAATTTAAACTCTACGTGACCATTACATGTATTGGACTTCAACCATTTCATAAATACCTGAAACTATTAAGATCCCTTTAATTATACTAACTCAGAACTGGTAAACAACTAGAACAGAGAACATTATAAATAAGCCTAAGGCTCTGACACTTTACGTATACTGTCTATATGTATGCTATGTAAGAAACAGTATCAAATTTCATCTATAATTCATTCTAGGACATACATGAGTGCTGTTTTTATTTTTATTTTTTCCTTATTACATTTTTAAGTTACTTTTTTTCAGTTAAATGTCCAGGACCAGCTGGGACTCAAAACTTTAAAAACAGCAAACTGAACAAAAAAATAGAACAGAGAAGAAAATAATTAGCAAGAAAATGCCTTAAGACATGGACTAGATCTCTTCTATAGCACATAAACTTTCCTAAATCTTACAAAAAACAAACTTGACATATCCCTCATTTTATCAATATCTCTGAGAGCAATCCAACTTCACTCATAATCAATAATTATATTTAATTTCCTTCAAATTCTCCCCATCATGAAATGAAACATTTAAGATATTCATGACACCGAGCAGACTCAACAGCTTACTTAGATTTAAAGTGATTATGCACACATTATTATAATCCAATTCACAATGAGTATACGAGAACTTTGATACATACTGCTTTACTGGCTCCAACTGAACACAGCATAGAAGAGTCAGGAGAGAATGCACAGCTGTATACCCAGTTCTGATGTCCTCTCAATACTTTCATCATGTTTCCTAACAAAAGGAATATCTGTGTCAATCGTAGAATGCATTTCAAATATGGCTGCAAATCACAGTACCATGAACTTTTACAGATGAAAGAAATACATCCATAACTGCAGTCAGCAATGTATACTGTCTTATTTTTGTAAATAAAATATTACCATAACATAATCATGCACATTTGTTTATGTGTGCTTCTGAGATACGGGTTTTAGCATAAAGAGAAATACTGAATCTTAAAAGGAATCCACAATCCACTGAGATGCAGAAAGCACAATTGTAAACCTTTAAGTGAACAGGTCCTCGGCCTGGGCCCTTGTAAAAAGAGGGAAATGGGGGCTGGAGCATTGGCTCAGCAGTATCACGCTTGCCTGGCGTGCTTGAGAAGACAGGTTTAAACCCCAGCACCATATACACAATGAAGTGTCAGAACAATGAAAGCCATATGAAAAGCTAAAATAAAATTGATTCTCTCTCTCACTGTTCCTATTAAAAAAAAAAAAAAAGGAAATATGCAAGTACAGGGAAACTGTGCAGATCCATCCTGGCTCCACCTCCAGTATAGCCCGATGCAGCCCTTACATAAATACTGGAGACCTTGCCCAAAGTGGGGCTTCTAACTCTCAAGAGAGCCCACATTCTCCCTTGATGTCTATGTACCTTCCTAAATAAACCTCTGTCTATGCCTTCGTATGGCTCGTGCTGAAATTCTTTTCCGTCATATATGCCAAGAACCCCAGTGGTCCTGAGCTGAATTCCCTCTCTCCTCTGGGAACTCTGAGGACCCTTCTCTGGAGACATCTCTTCTCCTGTGACACTACTATGGCAGACAGCATGATTCACAAACCAAAAATATTTACTGTCTAGCCCTTTAACAAAATGCCTGTCATCCTTCATCTACAGAAGACAGAATTCTTTTAGTCCAATTCCCTTGTTCTACAAATAAAGGAACTTGCACACGGCAAGTTGACAAGACTTATTCAGTATTTTCAAAATGCCTCTCATCCTACATTCATTTTGATTACCTACATTCCTCTCCAAAGTCCTTGTTTATATTACACCCACAGCACACAATAATTGGTCATATATATAATGCTTTGCAGGTACGTAATCAGAGAACTGACAAAATGCAGAGGATCTACCTCATGACTTGGTAATGTTGGCATATTTTATCAAGCAATTGTAACTATCCATTAGTCAGAACGGCTCTAAATTTAAGGGGTTCGCTTCCTACTATATTCAATTTAAGATCTATTACTCCTAAGCTAGCTTGTCACTTCCAGCCTGAAGCTAGTAAGAGCACCAACAGGTTCTATTTAAATAAAAGGTTTTTGTTTAATAAAATCATGCCAGGTGTGGTGGTGCAGGGCTGTAATCCCAGCAACTCTGGAGGCTGAGGCAGTAGGATCACAAGTTCAAGGACAGCCTCAGAAACTTTGAGACCCCCTGTCTTAAAATAAAAAATAAAAAGGGACTGGGAAAGCAGCTCATGGGTAAAATCACACCTGGGTTCAATCCCCAGTACCAAAAATTTAAAAATATAATGTAAATTCATGGGGCTGAGGATGTAGCTGAGCAAGAATACTTGCTTAGCATGTAAGAGGCCTTAGATTCAACCCCCAGCAATACACACAAAAAAATGTAAACTCATTATGGGGCTAAAAAGGGGGGGAAGAGATATTCTTTTGTGATCCTTTCAAATAAGAAAGCCACTCCAAAAGTTTATAAGCATCACAAATGCCACACTTGAGAGAAAGCTGAGTACTTGACACCAACATGCCTTTTAATAATATTGGAGGGGAAATTTAAATTTTTACTTTAAAAAATTTGGGAATATATGTTAAGAAGGCAGACTAGGTGGGCTGGAGCAGTAGCTGGGTGGTTATGGTGGTTACAGTGCTTGCCCAGCATACACGAGGATGCAAGTTCAAACCCCAGCACCACATATGCAACGAACTGTCGGAGCAATGAAAGCCACATGAAAAACTAAATAAAAAGAATGATTCTCTCTCCTTGTCCCTCTCTTTAAAAAAAAGAACACAAAAAAATTATTCATTTCCTTTGACTTAATTTTAATTTTTTCTTTTGTGACCCTATGATTAACTATGAAAACATTAAGATATACACTGAAGCATTATTAATGATGGCAAAAATATGTTGTGGTAAAAATGCGGCATAAAGGACAAAATTGAGGCCCAATTTTATGTACTACCCTCAAATTTGGAGAAATTAGGAGAGTCTTCAATGTCCTAACCACACCCCTCCTCCAAACTCTTACCCCAGGGTTAAAGTCCCACCTCTTTTACCCCGTATTTTTTATCGGTGCATTATAGTAGTACATAATGATGGGATTTATTGTTACATATTCATACATGCATGCAATGCAACAATATAATTTGGCCAATATCCCTCCCCAGCACTCCCCCCCTCCCTCACATCCCCCCACCCTCTGGTCCCTTTCTTCTAATGATTTCCCTTTGATTATAAATACTTTTTGACTTTTCCAATTTTTTTAAATGATTGCATAAGTATTATTTGGCTTCTTGGCTGAATAAAGAGTAATTTGGTTCTCCTCTAGATCCCTCCCTATTCTCCCTCCTGTTTTCTGCCCTCCTCCTGCCCCTACATATCTATGATTCCCCTAGAAAATGTGTTCTCAACTTTGGTGAGTCCAGAACATGAGCTTGACTGTCTTCCACCCACGCTTGGGTTTTGCTCTACTCTCCACAAATGAGGGAAAACATCTGACCCTTGAGTCTCTAGGTTTGGCTAATTTGGCTCAGCATAATCTCTTCCATCCCCATCCACTTACCTTCAAAGGCCATAATATCGCTTTTTTCTTCTTTTTTTAAGAGAGAAAATGAATTTTATTTAGTAAGTTTTTCATCTGGTTTTCATTGCACGGACACTGATTTGTCTGTGTGGTGCTAGGGTTCAAACTTGGGTCTTCGCGCATGCCAGGCAAGCAGCATAACCTCTAAGCCACTGCTCTAACCCCAATATCATTGTTTCTAATAGCTGAGTAGAACTCACTCTCTCTCTCTCTCTCTCTCTCTCTCTATATATATATATATATATATATATACACACACACACCATAGCTTTGGGATCAATTCGTCCAGTGAGGGGCATCCAGGTTGGTTCCATAACTTAGCTATTGTAAATTGAGCTGCTATGAACACTGATTTTGCTGTCACTGCAATGTGCTGATTCTAGCCCTTCTGGGACAATACCCAGAAGAGGAATAGCTGGGTCATATATATGATGGATCCATCCCTAAGTTTTTGAAGTCTCCACACTGCTTTCCAGCGTGGCTGTACCAGTCTGCAGTTTCACCAACAGCGTACTAGTGTTCCTATCTGCTTTCTTTCTTTATTTATTCATTTAACTTCTTATAAAAGAATTTCTTTCCTATTCTATGCTTATCAGCATTTACAGTGTTATAAATTCTGGTGTGCAAATCATGTTTTAATTTAAATTTTATCAGATTATTAAATTTGTTGCTTCCAGATCTACTTAAATTTTCATCAAGCAAAAGCAGGAATATATTAGTTTATTTCCCCTAAGATAAAGGAAATAAACTAACACAGACCAGTTATATACAACCCGAAAGAGATCCAGATTTTGTCTTCAAAAAACTGATACAGATCTGTGAGGTTAAGTTTCTAAAGAGTATCAGATTGATTACTTATAGTAACTGCTAGCTCCTATTCTGGCTCACATTTTTTTTCTTTGATCTATGTAGGAAAAGCGACCAAGATATTAAACAGGGAAAAGGAAACTTTGTGATCAGATGCCATTTTTAAAGCAAAATGTCCCCAGTGTTCCCAATACCTCTCAACAGTAATATCAAAACACTATTAACTTTTCACAGCCTGAAATAAAGACATACCATCATCTTTCAGGTCCCACACTCTGAGAGTTTTGTCTCTTGAAGCTGACACTAGGATCAAGCTCCCATCTGGAGCAAAAGTTAAATCTCTGACCACTTCAGTATGATCTACCAAATTAAGGAGGAGTTTTCCTAAATGTGATGGAAATAAAAAGAGACAATATTAATACTTTTTATCAGCTTCCATTTTTGAAAAACAGGGTTACTAATTATTTTTAAAATATGAATAGAAAGTCCTGGGTACCTCCTTATGGTTTACCAAGGATAAAATATTTCTTAGTGCTATTATTGCTACCTGTAAGGATTACTTACATTTTAAAATAGATTATTTTCAGGTGCTGGGGCGGTGGCTCGGCAGTTACGGCGCTTGCCCAGCAAGCGTGAGGATGAGGATTCAAACCCCAGCACCATGTACGCAACAAAGTCTAGGGGCAATGAAGGCCACATGAAAAACTAAATAAAATTGGTTCTTTCTCTCTCTCTCCCTGTCCCTCTCTCTCTCTCTTTTTTAAGAGAGGACAGGGAGAGAGAGAGAGACAGAGAATCAATTTTTATTGAATTTTTCACATGGCTTTTGTTGCTTGGACACTTAGTTGTGTACGTGGGTGCTGGGGTTTAAACCTGTGTACTTGTGCATGCCGAGCAAGGGCTGTAACTCTAGCCTAGCCCCTCTCTCTTAACGTAAAATGGAATTCCTGAAATGTAAACAAATTCCTGGCTCAAGTTAATTTAATAAGAAGGAAAGCCCCTGCAAACAATCAGGGTGGCACACGCCTATAATTCCAGCTACTCAGGAGATGGAGGCAAGAGGATCTCAGGTTTGAGAACAGTCTTGTCAACTTAAGTACACTGTCTCAAAACCAAAAGGAATGAAGATGTAGCTCAGTGGAAGAGCGCCCCCCTGGGCCCTGTCCCCAGTACTGGGGCAGGTGGGGTGAGGGGGAGAGACAGACAGTCGCCTATATTATTATCACTTCATAAATCTTTGTACTACGTAATTTTAAAATATAAAATTATATTCCCCCTTTGTATTTGTTTGGCTTTTGATTACTAAAGGACTATCAAACTCTCCAAAAAATTGGAACACAATGCCAGTGGAAAAATGTACTTTACTTATCTACTGTAAGAGTTTTGTTTTCTAGAAAATCTATGTGCTTACCTTAAATTTTTTTCAACAACTCTATCAAATTTTGACTCATGAGCCCCATTCAATGTTAGTATCACTTGCTGTGTTCTGGGGTACATTCTGCTTTAATATTCATCTTTAAATTCCTTTACATTCTTGAACATATACTATAGGCCAGAAACTGCTTTAGGTAATGAACAAAACATCTTTACTATCCACACAATTTACTTCTCCACCTACCTGGTTAGATTTTAGATAAAGAGTCACTAAAACCTTTCAAGGGTTAGATAATGATTGTTAAAATCTGATTTGCCTTCAAAGCCTCTATCATTGATAAAGTATGTTAAGAAAACACCTTGCTATTTGAGTCATAAACTAAATTACTAGTTCATAAATGATAATTAACTAAACACTCCCTAGACATACCCTTCCTACTATAATATTCTCTGAAGGGTTATGAAGCAGTGTGAACTCTATGGTTTTCCCAAATTAAAACTATGAGCTGAGGATGCTATTTGGGCCAGGTATAAAGACACACTCATAACAAATTCTTGCTCATCAGCATGTTAAAATGCTCAAATCATATACTCTAGTGCCAGTGAGTAATGCTCAGCAACATAAAATAATCAGGTTTGCTTTTAAAACTCTGGATCCATACCTGTGTATACATCCCATATTTTGATACGACCATTGTTTAATCCTGTTGCAAGGAGTAGCTGATCTTGTCCAAATCTGAATCGATGCCATTCTATATTTACACAGCGACTCTGTTTTTCTGGAACTGAAGACCCAAAAGCAAGACTCCAGACTATATCTCCACAGTCTATAATATGTTCACAAGGCTTATTTTTCTGACCACCATCACTGTTTTGTTTTGGCAATCTCAAACTGTTTGAATTAGTAACATTCTTGGTGCCATGCAAAAGACTGAGGGGGGAAAAGCCAAATTGAAATTGAATTATCATCATTTACTCCAGACTCCTGTAGATCTTAACTCTCATTCTAAGTGTTTGTTCAAAAAACCTCAATAAAATTATAATGATACTGGTTAACAACAGAATTCCATAGATAGAAAGGGGGGAAGGTGCTATTTGAATTACAAGGGAATGACAAGTAAACTCAGATCACTGATAGAAACTCTCGTGACTGAGAGAAAGTTCAATGATAAAATTTATAACTCATTTGCCTCCCAAATTATTCTCAAAACCACTATATCAACTGGGACTCCTTTAACCTAAAAGCAGAAGTATAAACAAAACAATCCAAACAATTTAAAACGTTAAGTCCCAAGTTTTCATGTATGTGAATATTTTAACAAAACTGACTTAAGTACATTAAAAAAAGTTGAAAAATCATAATCTAGAGGGGCTGGAGCGGTGGCTCAGAGGTTTCGGTGCTTGCCTGGCAAGCACAAGGACCTGGGTTCAAACCCCAGCACCACGTACACAACTGAGTGTTGGAGCAACTAAGGCCATGTGAAAAACTAAATAAAGTTGTTTCTCTCTTTCTCTGTCTCTCCCACTGTCCCTCTCTCTTTAAAAAAAAAAAATCATAATCTAGAGCTTATATATCCTTTATATATATATTTCATATGTATTTTTTCACATGCTCTAATCATTTATCTAGTATTTTTCTCAAAATACAACAGTAAAAATAAATTTATTTCAAAAGTTACCACAGGTGGTATATTTGTTGCTCAACTTAAGTTTTTATAGGTGTCCCACATCTAGGACAATGGGACTTAAGATATTATTTAGCTGAAACCACAAAACTACTTTTAAAAAAACCAAAACCTGGGCTGGAGTGGTGGCTCAGCAGTTACTGCGCTTGCCTGGCATGCTCGAGTACATGAGTTCAAACCCCAGCTCCAAGTACACAACGAAGTCTTGGAGCAACGAAGGCCACATGAAAAACTAAATAAAATTGATTCTCTCTCTCTCACTGTCCCTCTCTATTTGGAAAAAAAAAAAATTTACATGATTTATAAACCACTATTATCCAATAATGTGTTATAAAATCCAAAGTGAATGCAAAAAGCCTCACATGACAAAGGTCATCTACTCTTGGTACAACACAATATATACACTAACAAGGTACAATTAATCTGCCTTTCAATACCCACAGAAAATGTAAAGACAAATAGAAAATATTCTACAATGCATAATTAAGGCTAGACAATTCTTCATAACCTATGATTAAAACACATTTATAACACTATTAAGGGAAAATTTAAATATCAAAATGTTTTTATTATGCCACATTGAGAGACAATAGTAAATTCCACAAACAGACAAAAAATACAAAAAATAATCTTACAAGTTCTTAAGACTCTGGGACCAGGGAACAAGCTTTACTGTACGATGTCCTTGTGACCAAGCAAAATATGAACCATCTGGAGCAAAGGCAACAGTCCAATTTTCACGACCACATTTCTTGTCAAAAGGAGCTGCTGGAGCTAAAAGTTCACCTATAGTACGTGATCTCACTAAAAAGAAAAAAATTAGATATAAACAACAATGAATTTGAGATTATTTTCATAATACTTTGGGAGTCACTGATCCCCCTGCCCCGCTTTTCTTTAAGACAGAGAGCATAGGGTCTGCTGTCTACTTGCTAAGCAGAACTATTATTCAGTGTGAAATCCCCCTATTAGTAATTATCTTTGATTTTTGGTAAAGTGATTTACCCACAATTTCCCAATGCAAGAGTTTTTTTTTTCTTCTTCTTCAGTGAGGCCAGGTACAGTGGTACATGCCTACAATCTATAAAAACTTAGGAGAATGAGGAAGAAATCACAAATTTAAACCAAGCCTGAGCAACTGGAACTGTGTCTCAAAATAAAAAATAAATAAGTAAAATACTAAGGATGTAGTTCAGTGGTAAAGCATCCTGGGTTCAATCTCTAGTATTACAAAAAAGAAGAAGAAGAAGTTTCAACGAAAAAACTGTTCTCAATAATGTAACCAATTCATGCTAGCAATTACTTAAGATCTTAATTTCACATTGCATTATGCTTTCATCAAATTACTAACACTTACGGTCTGGACTGGTGGCTCAGAGGTAGAGTGCTCGCCTGGCGTGTGCAAGAACACAGGTTTGAACCCTACCACCACATACACAACTAAGTGTAGGAAACACTAAACAGATGAAAAAGAAAATGATTCTCTCAGATTCTCTTTAAAATAAAATAAAAATTACTAACATTTAAAATGCAAGAGAATTCCGAAGCTATTTGACAAGAAAAACATCTTCCAAATTAAGCTTTTTAGCTTTCAAGAGCCATAAACTACTATAAAATATGACACCAGTATTCAAAGCATGGTAGAATTGTCTATTCAAACACGAATATCCTTATATTTTTCCGATTCACATCAAAAATCACAAAACCCTCAGAACCAGAATAGCCTGGCACAGCACTAGGCAATTTCCCAACCAGTACTTAAAAAATGCATCACATTTAGCCAGGGGCAGTGGAGCCCACATGCAAACCAGCTTTTCAGGAGGCTGAGCAAGAAGATTGAAAATCTGAGGTCAGCCTGGTCAATTGAGTGAGGCACTGACTCAAAATAAAATTAAAAGGGGTTAGGGATGTAGCTCAGTGGTAGAGCCTAGCATACGTGAGCGAGCCCCTGGGTTCAATCCCCAGTACCAGGAAAAAAGGCATTACATTTGTGATTCTCAAATAATCATCCTCAAGAGCCTTCCTAATGGGCCTCAAACTGACAGAAAAATATAATTATTTGGTTTTTTAAACAGAAGTGAATAACTTCATTTTTAATTTGTTAATATTACTTAAATGTTGCATTCATAACAAAAGCTGGCGTATTTCCAAGGATAATATTACTTCCATATTTAACAAAAATCCAGACAAGATTCTACTGCAATACCTTCATGCAAACTCAGCTAAAGTTTCCTCAATTTTGGATAAGAATCTTCTTTCTTGATATAACACCAACACTGTCTTGGGTTGGTCTTAATTCCAAATTTTGCTTTTTTTTTTTCTTTTGGAACAGGGATTAAAACCAGGAGCACTTAATCACTGAGCCACATCCCCAGCCTATTTTAATTAATTTATTTTTTTTTTGAGAGAGGGACAGTGAGAGAGAGAAAAACAGAACCAATTTTTTCTTCAGTTTTTCATATGACTTTCACCACTCCAACACTTTGCTGTATACGTGGTGCTGAGGTTTGAATCCTTGTACCCCCACATGCCAGGCAGGTGCCATAACTACTGAGCCACAGTTCTAACACTTGTGCGCCCCAAAGTGCCCAGCCTATGTTTCCTTTTTTCTTATAGGCTGGTTGACTGATCAACTCTACAGTGTACCACCAAGTGTTTTTATATCCTTTCGGCTTAAATGTTCCAGCAACTGAACTTTATAATCTATGTACTGTAATTCAAATAAGAACCACTTATAGCTAGGCATGGTGGCACCCATCTATAATCCAGCAACCAGGGAGGCTGAGGCAGGATTCTTAAGTCCAAGGCCAGCCTCAGTAACTCAGTAATAAAATGCTCCTGGATTCACTCTCCAGTACCTAAAACAAAACAAAAACCACTCACACTCCTATAGCTAGAACAGATACATATTCGCAAACCTCCAAAATGTTCAGTGACACTTCCAGTCTGAATGTGTGCTCCATCAAGAGCTAGTATGGCACCTGACATGATAGGAATGCAGCAAATATTTACTGAACAAATATGAAAGCACATGCATAAGTTCTGGTTCTCAAATGATTTAAATTAAATGTTTCCTTGACACATTAAATTAGTATGGTTTAAAATACAAAATCAAAAAAACCTGATGGCTATTTTTCTACAACATTCACAGATAAGAATAACAAGGCTTAGGGGCTGGAGAGGTGGCTCAGCCGTACAGTGTTTGCCTGGGATGCCTGAGGACCTGGGTTGGATCCCCAGCACCACATATACAACTAAGTAAGTGGAGTGGAAAAAAAAAACAACGAAATCCTGATAAATTTTTTTTCTTTAAAAGAGAAAGAGAGAGAGAGAGAGAGAGAGAGAGAATCAATTTTATTTAGCTTTTCGTGTGGCTTTTGTTGCTCCAGCACCTAGCTGTGTATTGTGGTGCTGGGGTTTGAACCCATGTCCTTGTGCACGCCAAGTAAGTGCTGTAACTGCTAAGCCACTGCTCCAGTTCCCCAATGAAAAAAATTTTTAAAAAGTGACTCTCGCGCAGTTATATCTGTAGAGTAGTAACATGAGTCATCACTGAACCAAGCAAACCAGATATAGCTCCTTCTTCGCATTCCTCCCTACAATTTCCTAACCAGAAAGGGAAGTTCTGTGGCAATGTCTTGTGAAAGGTAGCAGTAGCTCACGGCAGTGAAGGCCCAGTCACACAGAATTCTGCAATCATTCATGGAATTCTGCCTCTACTTTCAGTATGTTCTTAGGAAGCCAAACTTGGTATGGCCACAATATTCAAGAAGCTAAAAACAGCAGTACATGCCGATCATCGAAAACATTCAGGAGGCTGAGGCAGAAGAATCACAAGCTCAAAGCCAGCCTGGGCAACTTAGCGAGACCTTGCCTCTAAACAAAAAGGGTTGGGGATGGCCAGGCATGGTGGCATGTGCCTGAAATCCCAGCAGCTTGCAAGGCTTAGACAAAAGGATGGAGGCAGCCTTAACCAACTTCATGACGTCTCAAAAAAAAAAAAAAAAAAAAAAAAAAAAAAAAAAAAAAAAAAAAAAACACCACAATTGAGAATGTAGCCCTGGGTTCAAACCCTACCACCACCAACAGAAAACAAAACACACACACAGAAGAAATGCGGATAGTCCTTGTTTATAGATACAAAACTACACAGAGAAATAGTTAACCTTGTATCCAAATGATACTTCAAAAAAGAAAAGGCACAGTGGCACACGCCTGTAATCCCATTTACTGGGGAAACTGAGGCAAGAGGCTGGCAAGTGCCTTGGCAACTTAGTTCTACCCTGTCTCAAAATTTAAAAATAAATAAAAGGGTTGGGAGAATAGCTCAGTGATAAAGTGTCACTGGGTTCAATCCCGAGTACGGTGGGGGAAAAAACACAAATAGGGATTTTTTAAGCTTAGAAAAGGCTAAGAGTATTTTATCTGGCACTTAGCTAGTAACTTTTTATTTTACACCACATTCAGGAAATAACAAACATAAAAATTTAAAAACATTTTTTTTGAAGAGAGAAGGACAGTGAAAGAGAGAATCAATTTTTATTGAGGTTTTCACATGGCTTTCATTGCTCTGGCACTTAGTTGTGTACATGGGTGCTGGGGTTTGAACCAGTGTACTTGGACATAACCGCCTAGCCCCTGCTCCAGCCCCAAACAACAGTTTTTTGTTTTTTTTTTTTAATTAAGAAGGGCTACTTAATGAATATGCTTCTCCAGGTATGCTAAGAGGCTCTGGTACCACATCCTGAAGGTGGCACAGCAGGGAGCTCACAGGATTTGGAAGGCTGAGACAGGAAGATGGCAATTTTGAGGCCAGCCTTGCCTCCCCATTTTAAAGCTTCAGGCCCCCTAGCACACACACAAAGAGAACCAGGAAGTTTTCAAAATGGGTTATCAAAATGAAGTAAAATACATAAATATGAAATGCAGCTCACGTGTAATATAGTGAAGCAGAGCAGGGAAAACCCCACAGAACTGATCCTAAGAATTTTCAGTTCAAAACGTATTTATTAGTCTTAACAGCAGTTAAAATTAAAACTGAACAGGATTTTAATGTGTTCTCCATATCTTCAAAGTGCTAAAAACCAGGGTGAAAATCACCTCCCAATCAGCCATTCAACTTTATTATCCCTAAGAGAACTAAAGTTCAAATTTCTACAATAGGTATTTTCTTGTTACAGAAATTTACCTACATTCAGGATAAAGGGCATTTTAGCTACTTCAGCTTCTCCCCTTCTCTAGAAATAATTCCTCCAAGTAGTTGGTAAAGAACATTTACGGAAAAAAAAAAAACCTATCAAATTTGCAGGAAATGCAAAAATTGTACAATGCTAATTTTTATTAACACGGAAAAGTAAGATCAGTGTCTATTAAGCATTTCAGTCAATGGTAGGGTACCCAACAGCCACAAAAATTGTTTCAGGTATTTTTTAAAAACTTAAATAACCTTAAGTACTTTAAAAGGAGTCACTAGGTAGGTCTGGACCACAACCTTCAACACCCAATTCCGTCTTCATTCAGCGTGGCAGTGAGAGTGTAGGGACAAAGGGCAAATGCACTTGGCTTATAGCCTGACGGTCATTAAAAGGTCCCACCTTAACTCTAGTTTGTCCTCATTTAACCACCCTCGGTGCATCTTTAGAGTCACTTTGCTTTCATTTAATTCATTCTTATTCTTATCGCAGGGTGAAGATGCTTCCAATTAACATTCCTAAACCCCAGCCCACGTCTGCAAGCAGCCATTAAAACCAGTTCCTTTCTTTTGTTCCAGTGAGCTAGCCTGACACTTTCAACACTTCCCAACAGGAATCCCTAATAAAGGCTTTGACTGTATATTCGTATCCGCCAGACTCAGTTCATTTCGGTGAACGTCAAGTCAAAATCCCCAGCGTTCAGCGTCAGCAGGGCTGTTAGGCCAGTTTTTAGACAGCCTTTCCATACTTTGTTCTTCTGTACGATGGCCTTTCTTCTGTCACTCCACCCAACCACTCTGCTTCTCCCATATGTATTTGAAAGATAATTCTGAAAACGTCCTCTGAATCGCTTTGAGGCCATATCACTCTTTGAAATATTGCGCTCCCCGGGCACATTGCTCATTAAGGAGTAGTTGGCATGCAGAACCCTCTCCCTTTCACTGATGATCAGAACGTAAAAGTTTACTTTTTTTTCCCACCATAAACCCGAGAGTCCCTGATTCGCTCCAGTAACCCCTGTCCACTCGACGCTCAAGCCCTGAGCCAAGAGACTCCCAGGATAAGTGGCCTACACGGATCTCCGAGGAAGAAAACTGGGGTCCGGGAGGTGGGTGCCAGCCCCGGTCCCCCGGTAACCGGGAGTGTGGCTCGCCCACGAGCCCAGGTTCCGCGCCACTCTCCCTCCGCGCCCGCCGCCCAGCGGGCGCCGCGTCGACGTCGGTCCCTTTCGCCCTCGGTAATAACCCGCCCGCGCGGCCACGTCCTCCTCTTCACTCAGGAACTCGGCCCCTCGGACCCGGAGACGCTTCCTCCGAAACCTCCTTCGGAGAGTCCCTACCTCTCCCGAGCCCCGCGCACTCACCCACCGTCCCATTCCTCACCGATCTCTTTCTCGTTGACCCTCGGGGGAAAGCTGGCCATCTATGGGGCAACGTCTGATTCCGGGGACACGGTGCAGATGCAACGACGGAGGACAGAACGGCGAGCGCGGAGGGGCGTGACGCGGGACCGCTCCCTCCCGGGTCCCGGGACTGAGGGTTGGGGCGGGGGGGCGGCCGCTTAGGCGTCTGCTGACTGCCCCGGGAAAACACCGGAAGGCTGCGGACCAAACTACGGAGTCAAGCACAGACAAAAGACCCTGTATCCTGGCTCCCGCCCACAGATAACCACCAACTCCAACGCCGTCGACGCAAACGAGACACTGAGACAAGATGGCGGGCGGGACAGAAGATACCTCAGTGGCGGGGGCGTGGTCGCGTGACGTCAGACCATAGGCTCCGCCTCCAGACGCACGGGACGTGACGGCCGGGGTCTGGAGTGCGCGGGCGTTGTCCAGCGCAAAGCGGTGGGGAGATGTTGCAAGAGTGCGGAGCCGGAGGAGCTGGAGGGCTTAAGAAGAACATGCCGGGCCTGGAGTGGTGGCTCGGTGGTTACGGCGCTTGCGTGGCCTGCGTGAGGACGCGGGTTCGAACCCTAGCACCACGTGCACAACGAAGTGTTGGACCAGTGCAAGCCACATGGAAAATTAAAGATTGTGAAAAAAAGAACCTCGTGCTTTTAACGATTCTGCCACCTCCCCTGCTCCCACGTGCTCGGGAACTGCACTGATGAAAGGAGAATGAAAGGAGAATTAGCTTTCCTGCCGCCTGTCCCGTCTGGGCTGTGCTGACCTGAGCCAACCAGTTTTTGGAAGGGCGGAGGGAACTAGGAAGAGACCCCGGCGCGATTGCGGAGCCTCCCTGGGCTGCCTTTGTTTGGTCCCTAGCCAAGCAGCTGGAGTCCCTGCGGCTGGCCAGGGCGGACCCCTCGGTGTGAACCCAGATTCAGCCCTTTCTCCACCACTTCTGGGCCTCGGAGAGGCAACTGGTGAATACCACTAGCATTCCAGAGCTGATAAAGGTGTCGGTGTCTACCAAATGCCAAATTATTTCCTGTTTATGGATGACGTACTTGCCTTTCAAAGGACTTCGTGCAGACTCTAAACCTTATTCCAAAAGAGTGCATATAAGACTGGGAATTTCAGATACGCGGGAGACAATCTTAGGACAGGGAGCTGTATAGCCTGAGAAATCTCAAATGACAACACAGTGCATGTGTACTTGCACTTTGCATGAACAAAACCATTTTTCAAATAGTGAAATGTGGCTTTGTTGTCTTGCTCATCACTTTTATTTTCTT
This sequence comes from Aplodontia rufa, assembly GCA_004027875.1. Lineage (NCBI taxonomy): Eukaryota > Metazoa > Chordata > Mammalia > Rodentia > Aplodontiidae > Aplodontia > Aplodontia rufa. Next base: position 29,033 of record PVKS010001210.1, read on the forward strand.
CTTCCCAAGGAAATGAAATGTTTAATAGATGTAAGAAATGAACTTCCTCCTTCTCCTACCCCACCCCACCCATTACTGGGCACTTTACCACTGAGCTACATCCGGAACACTTTCTGTTTTTTATTTTGAGACAGGATCTTTTGAGGTTGGCGTGTGTGTGTGTGTGTGTGTGTTTTGTTTTTTATTCCACGTTGTCACCTTCGGTCAACACATTGAGACCTTACTCTAAGCAAGGCACTGGAGCTAATTGATGAATATCCAGAGTAGAACAAAAGAAAAAAAAAAAACTTCACACGTGAGGCTGGAGTTAAAACGATTGCCCGGCCTGCACAAGGACCAGGCTTGGAAGCCTGGAGGAACGAAAGCCACAGGAAAAAAAGATAAATAAAATTTGTTCTCTCTCTCTTTCTCTCACTCTCTCTCTCTCAAAAAAAAAAAAAAAAGAACTAACTAGGAATGATATATATATATATTTTTTTTCAAGACTGCTTTTTTTGTTTTGTTTTAAAGAGAGAGGGATAGAGAGAGAATCAACTTTATTTTTTCATCTGGCCTTTGTTTCTCCAACACCTCATTGTGTATGTGGTGCTGGGGTTTGAACCCAGAACCTTGCACACGACAGGCAAGTGCTAGCACTCCAGCCCCTCTAGTTAATTCTTTTCTTTTCTTTTTCTTTTTTCTTTAATTTTGTTTTAGAGAGAGAGAGAGACAGAGAGAGAAAAAAGGAATCAAGTTTTGTTTAGTTTTTCATGAGGCCTTTGTTGCTCCAAACACTTAGTTGTATATGCGGTGCTGGGATTTGAACCCGAGTCCTTGCATATGCCAGGCAAGCACCAGAACTGCTGAGCCACTGCTCCAGCCCTAGCTAATTCTTTTAACAGACTACTATTACTCCTGATTACTTGTATTATACCATGCAAATTTATGGAAAATACGAGTTCTGGAGTGTCTAGTTGTGAATTATTTTGATGGCTTTTTCATACAGTTGTTTAATTCTACATTAGCGTTCACTAACCAACAGACTTCCTGACCATTTGCCCAACTAGCAAAGTATGACAGTGTAGTGAAAAACAATTTTATGATTTCCGTACTCATTGGTGATAATGTCTAATATTTTGGGGTCTGTGTTAAACGTTAGGCACTCTGCACTTAAGTGCTTTTGTGGACTAACTCATGTAATATATTGGTCATATTTACATTTCATAGGCACTAAACTGAGAAGTGTCACAAAATTAGTAAGTGGCAGATGCTAGATTTGAACCCAGACTTGTGTAACTGTCCTACTTTCATGCTATCTTGTTTCTCATCAATGAAACCTAATTTGATAAGCAAACATTTACTTGGCCTTCCATTTCTATTTCTTATTTTAATGTCAAATCTGAATGAGCTTCTTGTCCTCTTCATATTGCATAAATGTTGTGATTTTCCAGATTACTGTCCAGCTATTTTCTTCTTCCACCCCTTCCCTAGGTTATGATGACCTCTCTCTTCAGTTTAACTACCAGCTCTACGTGAACCTGCTCAAGTCCAGACCTGATTTCTCTTGAGCTTAAATTTTACATATTTAGGGTTGAGAAGTAGCTCAGTGGTAGAATGCTTCTATAGCGTTGGTAAGATCCTAGGTTCCATCTCCAGCACCTCAAAAAAAAAAAAAAATACAAACCATCATGGTAGCACACATACCTGTAATCCTAGCTTTTCATGCAGGAGGATTGCAAATTCAAGGACAGCCTGAGCAATTTAGCGAGACCCTGTCTCAAACGTTAAAAAATAAAAAAAGGTTAGGGATATGTTCATTGTATAGCGTCTGTGTGTTCAACCTGCAGTATCCCAAAGGAAAAAAATTGCATATTTAAACACATAATAAATCTCATCTTGTCAAAATCAAGTACATTGTCCTCCCAAACCTGCTCTACCTTTTATATTTCCTACCCTAGTGAGTATGCGCAATCACTGAAGCCAGAGACCCAAGTCGGACTAGACTCCCCATTCTCCCTTCACCCCATGCGGAATCCATCAATCCACAAGCCTCATCAGTATTTTTTCGTAAACTGTTCTGAAATTTGTTCTTTTGTTCCAGATGAACTGCCACTGTCTTAGGTTAAGGTCTTGCCATTTCATTTCTCTTAACAATTCCTTATAACCCCACACCCTGAAAAACCACCACTGACAGATTAGTGTGTTTCCTTCCATTTTTAAAAAAATGTAGTTATATCATGTCCTCGGACAAATTATTTAACCACCCTGTGCCTCCACCGCCGCCTTCTTCTTCTTCTTCTTCTCCTTCTTTTTCCTCATCCTCTTCCTCTTCTTCTTTTTTAAAGAGAAAGAGACAAAGAGGGAATAAACTTTATTTATTTTTTCATCTGGTTTTTGTTTCTTGAACACTTAGTTGTGTATGTGGTGCTGGAGTTCAAACCCAGGTCCTCATGGATGCCAGGCAAGCGCTCCAACTGCTGAGCCACCACTCCAGCCCCCTGCACCTTATCTATGAAATGGGGCTAGTCATAATAGCTACTTCTCAGTTTTAAAAATTGCTACTATAGGAGCTGGAGCAGTGGCTCAGTGGTTGGAGCCCTTTCCTGCATGCACAAGGACGGATGTCCAAACCCTAGCATCACATACACAACTAAGTGTCAGAAAAACAAAAACCAGATGAAAAAATAAATAAAATTAACTTTTTTTTTCTCTTTCTCTCTTAAAAATAAATACTACTTTATTTACTACAGGGCCTAACTACAAGCATTAGATACTATTTTTATATATAGTAATCCCAGTTAACTGCAAGACTGAAGGATCAAAATCTCATGGAAAATAAGAGTTATCAAAGAGCCATAAGAATAGCATTAAATGCATGTATAATCCAAATAACAAGTATGGCTAGGGGTGTAGTGCAGAGGTAGAGTGTGTGTTCATGCGGACACCCTAGGTTCCATCATCAGCACCGAAAAATAGTAGTAAGTAAAAGTTCTGAGAAGTATTCATTTCAAAAACAGAGCTGACTCAAGCACTAAAATCTCATTCTCTTGAATCTCGTTCTTGAATTATTCAGAAAACATTGCTGCTGTGTGGTTATTATTGCAAAGGCAAATTCATGTGTGTGGGACGAGGCTTGGACCCAGGGCCTGAAGCATGCAAAGCACTCATGCTACCACCAAGCTACACCCACTAAGGCTGATTCATGTTATGTGGATATTATTTCTTTTTGAAATTTTTGAACTATTCACCATCTTGAGATATATATATATATATATATATATATTTTTTTTTTTTTTTTTAAAGAGAGAGGGACAGTGAGAGAGACAGAGAAAGAGAGAAACAACTTTATTTAGTTTTTCACATGGCCTTAGTTGTTCCAACACTCAGTTGTGTACGTGGTGCTGGGGTTTGAACCCGGGTCCTCGTGCTTGCCAGGCAAGCGCCGAAACCGCTGAGCCACCGCTCCAGCCCTTGAGATATATATTAATCTGGCATTTTATTGTATTTATTTATACCTTCATTTTTTTCTACATTTTTTTGTGCTAAGGATTGAACCCAGGGGTGCTTGACCATTGAGCTACATCCCCAACCCTTTTACTTTGAGAGAGTGTCTTGCTATGTTGCTGAGGCTGCCCTGGACCTGGCCATCTTTCTCCTTCAACCTCTGACACCATTTTTGACAGGAAGTGTATAAGCCTAAAAGAGGTGGAGCAAATAGTTGTCACATTCTTTGCTTGAGGAGGAGTGAGTATGACCAGACATATGGAATTATTAGCTTTTGGTGGTAGATTACTTTTTTCTTTTCTCTAGTGCTGGGGATGGAACCCAGGGCCTTGCTCACACTAGGCAAGTGCTCCATCACTGAGCTGTAGCTCAGCCTTGGGAGTAGATCACAATACAAAAGTTGTATTTCACCTTTTAATTTGCACATTATAAAATAATATTTTCCCATTTTAATAAGACTTTTCTGCTGGGGATGTAGCTTAGTGGTAGAGTATTTGCCTAGCATGTGTGAGGTCCTGCGTTCAGTCCTGTAAAATAATGAAATAGCCTGGCGCAGTGGTGCACACCTGTGAGACAGGAAGATCACAGGTTCAAGGTGGGACCCTGTCTCAAAACAAAACAAAACAAAACAGCCAGGCATGGCGGTGCACACCTGTGATCTCAGAGACTGACAGGCTGATGCAGGAGGATCCTAAGTTCAAGGCCAGCCTCTGCAATTTAGTGAGACCCTATCTCAAAATAAAAAATAAAAAGGGGTGGGGATGTGGCTCAATGGTAAAGCAGCCCTGGGATCAATCCCCAGTACCCCTCCAATTAAACAAATAAATAAATCTTTGGCCAAATCAATCTAGATAGCCTTAACTTCATTCAGAAATTAACCTTTTTCTTTTCTGTCTCAAATTATACAATACTTATCTTTGCGAAAGGGTGGGCTTCTTCTGTAACTTTATTTTATTTTATTATTTTTTATTTTTTTAACCAATTCTTTTTTTAAAGAGAGAGGGACAATGAGAGAGACAGAGAAAGAGAGAAACAACTTTATTTAGTTTTCACATGGCCTTAGTTGCTCCAACACTCAGTTGTGTACGTGGTGCTGGGGTTTGAACCTGGGTCCTTGTGCTTGCCAGGCAAGCACGAGGACCCGGGTTCAAACCCCAGCACCACGTACAGAACTAACTGTTGGAGCAACTAAGGCCATGTGAAAAACTAAATAAAGTTGTTTCTCTCTTTCTCTGTCTCTCTCACTATCCCTCTCTCTTTAAAAAAAAAAAGAGAGAGAATCAGTTTTGTTTTTTTTTTCCATCTCATTTTTGTTTTCTGACAATTGTGTATGTGGTGCTGGGGTCAAACCTAGGTCCTTGCTCATGTCAGGCCAAGCCACCTCTCCAGCCCTTGTAACTAACTTTTTTTTTTTTTTTTAAAGAGAGAGGGACAGTGAGAGAAACAGAGAAAGAGAGAAACAACTTTATTTAGTTTTTCACATGGCCTTAGTTGTTCCAACACTCAGTTGTGTACGTGGTGCTGGGGTTTGAACCCGGGTCCTCGTGCTTGCCAGGCAAGCGCCGAAACCGCTGAGCCACCGCTCCAGCCCCCAAAATTAAAGTAATTCTGAAATGCCTCATAGCCATGATATGCATCCATATAGGTCTCTGAAGTTACAGACAAATTGGTACAAATTCCTCCTATAGGATCTTATTTCTGAAACTATGTCTTGGTGAGAAAATCAAGAAAGGATCCTCTCCCTAGAAGTAAAAAGAAGTGATATTTACTTAAAGCAATAATCATGACTAAGACAGAAAAGCTAATAAATTGTACAACAGGAGTATGGAGACACATTCACCACCACTACCATCACCACCAACACACACACACACACGCACATACACACACACACACAATGTTAACTATTTTATTATTTCCTGGGATGGTTAAATCTCAAAGATGAAAATGATTGATTGTCAGTTTTTAATTTTTTTTTTACTTTTCGGGTACCAGGATCGAACCCAGAGCTGCTTTACTACTGAGCCACATCCCCAGTTCTTTTTTTTTTTTTTTTTTGAGATGGTCTGGCTAAGTTGCTGAGGCTGGCCTTGAACTTGCAATCCCAAGCCGCTGGGATCACAGGTGTACGTCACTGTGCCCTACACGATTGTCAGTTTTTGACTCTACCATCAGGTTAAGAGCTTGGCAGTGTGCATTGTTTCTGAAGCAGGAGAGTTGCTTGTGTGTCTTTGCCTTTTGAACTCTACCATTCTTACTTACTACAGCGCCTCCAGACCAAACCTTAGCCTAAATCTAAAATTTTGCTTAAAATTATTCAGTGTTTGGATTCTGGGCCAGCAATTTCAAATTAGGGGATTCAGGGAAGTAACTCTGAGATTCTGGATTGAAGATTAAGGAATTTGCTCAGAATTCAGTTGACTGAGTAAAATTTATATATACATAAATGTTCATTAATAAATAGTAATAAAAATCATATAATCATAAGGCCCAGTGGAAATTCTTTTGGCTGTGGCAGTCTTGCTGAGGATGAACTTCTGATATTGCCTTCATTTTCACTCTACTATCTTATATTTCATTTTTCCTCCTGATTTTACTTTTTTATTTTTACTTATTTTATTTACTTTTTGGTACTGGGGATTGAACTTAGGGACACTTTACCTCTGAGTTATATCCCCAGTCAGACCTTTTTATTAGAGATAGGAACTTGTTAAGTTGCTAAGGGGCTCGCTAAATTCCTGAGGTTGGCCTTGAACTTTCTATCATCTTGCTTCTTTCCTCCCCATTGGGATTAGAAACATTTGGTCACTTCACCTGCTCCTGATTTTATTGTAGTATGTTTTTTGTTTGCTTGGTTTAAAGAAATAGAGGGCGAGAAAAAATCAACTTTATTTTTCACCTGGTTTTTGTTTCTCCAACACTTAGTTGCGTATGTGGTGCTGGGGTTCTAACTCGGGTCCCTGTGCATGCCAGGCAAGTGCTCCAACTGCTGAGTCACCAGGTGCAATAGCACAGCCTCCCAGTGATTGAAGCAGGAGGAATGCCAGCCCCAGCAGCTTAGCAAGACCGTTTCAAAATAGAAAATAAAAAGTGTTGGGGATGTAGCACCTCTGAGTTCAATCCCCAATGCTGGGGGAAAAAAAGTATAATTTGATCTTGGTTTACAACTGCTCCCAAAAGGGCTCACAGTGTAAAAATTGGTGTGGACAGTCTGGATGTTTCTGCACATATGTCTAGGCCAGAAGGCAGCTTTACAGGAAATTATATCTAAGAGATAAGCAGGGGCCCCGCTGTCTGCAGAGTCCTGAAGGAGTTCCTGTGCTCCACGCTGAGCTACCCCAGCTCCATCTCAAACGCAGGAGATTACTCACAGCCTGTGTCCTTGAGCTCAGCTGTCCCCCTTCAGGAGGAATCTGTGTAAAGTGCAATATTCGTGCTGTGTTAAGATATTCCTGCTATCAATCACTCTCCTCTTCCTCTGGTAGGGTTTTGCATTTTCGTTTTTTTGGATATTTCTGCCCGTGACCATTCTGTAGAGATTGTGAAGATGACGATTATCCTTTACCACCTACGTGCCACTCCAGGATCCTCTGATTTGATCCTCCCCACCTTCGATTTGGGTTTTTCGTTTTGTTTTGTATTTTGGTAGTGCTGAGGACCAAACCCAGGGCTTCTTACACACCAGGCAAGTGCTGGTAAACATCCCTAGCCCACTTCGTTGTTCTTTTGTTTTTTGTTTGGGGACCACTTCCAGAACATTCCATTTCCAGCTGTGTAGCTTTTTTTTTTTTTTAAGGCAGGCTTTTGAGTTCTATTTCTTCCTTCTGTTGGAGGGAAATGACATTGGTGAGAATTTGAGTTTTCTAGGGGTTTCTGCTGCAGACAGACTGCTGGTGCTTTTCTCTTCAGGCTTTCAGCCGGGCCAGCCAGTCTTACCACCTGGAATAGTTTTTTTGTTTTGTTTTGTTTTTGTTTTTTTTTTAAGAAAGAGGGACAGTTAGAGAGACAGAGAAAGAGAGAAACAACTTTATTGAGTTTTTCACATGTCCCTAGTTGCTCCAACACTCAGTTGCGTACGTGGTGCTGGGATTTGAGCCCAGGTCCTCGTGCTTGCCAGGCAAGCGCTGAAACCACTGAGCCACTGCTCCAGCCCCGTCATTGTTTTTTTTTTTTAGGCTAAGAAATCACTGATTTCCAACACTCTTTAATGTCATTTCTTTTTCTTTCTTTTATCTTCCATATTTTTTTCCTGAAAAAATGTTTTTCTCTCTTTTTCTTTTTTGGTAATGGGGATTGAACTCACAGGTACTTTACCACTGAGCTATATATGAGTCCTTTTCATTTCTTTTATTTTGTGATAGAGTCTTACTAATTGCCAACGCTGGCCTCAAACTTGTGATCCTCTTGCCTCAGCCTCCCAAGTCACGGGAATACAGGTATGACCTGGCATCCTCTAGCTTCCTAAAAGGGTGTTGGAGGTTACTTTAGAAAAGATGTTCCAGCTGGCAATAGTGGTGTATGCCTGTAACCCCAGGGACTTGGGAAGCAGGAAGATCCCACATGTGAGGCAGCCTCAGCAGTTTATTCCTATTATTATCTTTATAAAAATGAACCTATTATCAAATTAGAACATTTGCTGGTAGGAGATTGGGGCAATAAAAAACATTGTGTGTCTTTGCTTATTATTTTTCATGGAAAAATAAGTGTATTGAAGAGATCATCTGCATTCTCGGTTTAGGAATCTTGTGCTGGGGCTTGAACTCAAGGCTCACATATGCTAGGCACATGCTCTACCAAAGCTCCAGAGCTACATCTCCAGCCCTCAGGGTTCCATAAGACGAAGCCTTTTAACTAATTTCTTTTTTTTTTTTTTTTTTTTCTTTTTCCAGGGCTTAGGACTGAACTCAGGGCCTTGCGAGTGCTAGGCAAGCCCTTGCCACTGAGCTAAATCCCCAACCCCTAGCTAATTTTTTAGAGGCACTACATCATTGTCAGACTCAAAGCTAGAAGGGACTTTAAAGATTATGCACTGTAACGTTATGATATAGAAAATGAAACTGGTGTCCTATCGTATAAATGATTTTCTCATACCCACACTCTTCTTCCTTATTTTTTTTTGGGGGGGTCAGGGAGAGAGTTGTGGTATTGGGGATTGAACCCCGCAGGTGCTCTATCACTGAGCTACGTGTCTAGCACTTTATTTTTTATTTTGAGACAGGGTCTCACTAAATTGCTGAGGCTGTCCTAAAACTTGTGATCCTCCTGCCTCAGCCTCCACCGTAGTTGGATTACAAATGTGCACTACTACGCTGGGTGTCCCAGCACTTTTCCTTCTGCATTGATTTGTTTTTTTTTTTAATAAAGAAAGGAAGGAACAAAGGACAGCGAGAGAGAGAAGCAATTTTATTTAGTTTTTCATGTGACTTTCACTCCTCAGACACTGCGTTGTGTACATGGTGCTGGGGTTTGAACTCGTGTGCTCCCACATGCTAGGCAAGTGCTGTAACCGCTGAGCCACCGCTCCAGCCCTCCTACTCTCTTTTTAAAGAGAGAAATTTGCAAACGTTAGAATTTTCAAGCGTTCTCCATTCTCAAAATGGGAATTGCTTCATGGTGCAATCAAAGACGACTGAAAAGGAAATGATTTTCTATCTATTTTAAAGTCACTTTAGGCCCTGTCTGTATCCCATTTAAAATCATTTTTGTATGCTACCAACAATTCATGCCTCACATTTTGGGACACACTGTTGTATCCAACAATAGCATTGACTGACGATCTGTTTTGACTCCGCACTATCATCCTTTGGTAGCATTTACTTTATACGCCTTCATTAGTTCTTATCTACCCTTGTGTCTTAAAGGCACAGATTGTTATTTCTTCATCCCACAGAGGAATGAACTGAGTTCTGGAGAGGGTTGGAGGATTAACCCATAAGTGTGACTAAGCCTGGGACAAATAAACTAGGAGCCTAAATTCCCAACAAGGATTTGATTGCCTTCCTCCCCTGGAAGGAATCTGGGATCCAGGAATTGTGCAATTTTTTAAGTCATTCCAACAATCAAGGAAAGGGCTAAGGAGGCGGGGAGAGAGCAGCCCTTCATTAAACTCTCTGGTTCTTTGCTGGTTGAGCTCATTTAATCTTTCCAGCAAATATATCCCCATTCCACAGATACGAAAACAGTTGCAAAGAGATGAGGTGACCTACAAATTCGTACACTTCTAGCAACACACAGAGCGAGGATGCAAGCCCCTCTTTTTGACTTTCGTGTTCATACGCATTGCTGATACCATGGAATTATAAACGTGGAGAGCTGGGCTCTGGGCTGATTCTGCCACCAAATCAAGCGGCAACACTGACTGAAGATCCAAGCATCCTGAGCCATCCTATATCTACCTTCTCTCACCCACTCAAGGACTTCCTTAATTTTCTCATCACCTCGCATGAGGATACGAAGGGATCCAGGCAGCAGGCCTCCTGATTTCTTTCCGTTAAGAACCATTCACGTGGTCACCATTATATATTGCATGATGTTGTTACACTCCAGCAAAATGTGACAAATTGAACGCATATCACATGAGGAGAGAGCAAGTTGCATATCCCTTTTTCCTCTATGACTTGTCTGAACCAATCATTTAATTTTGGGTAATTCATCTACCATTCATCTCACCCACACCAAAATTTTTTTTTTAGTTTTCATCAATAGATTGAAAGCTTGTGGGTAGTAAATGGCAATTAAGAAACTGGGCTGGGCCAGGTCTGGTACAATGGTGCACACCTGTAAGCCCAGCGACTAGGGCAGCTGGTACTCCAGGATCACAAATTCGAGGCCAGCCTCAGTACCTTAGAGAGACCCTCAGGCATCTTAGTGAGACCCTGTCTCAAAACAAAACTTAAAAGGGCTGGAGATATGGCTCAGTGGTAAAGTACCCCTTTACCCTGGATCCCTAGTACCAGAAAATAAAAGATAAGAAAAATTGGGCACAGTGGTGCACGCCTGTGAGGAAGAAGTAGTGTGAGTAAAAGACCAGCCTCAGCAATTTAGCCAGTCCCTGTCCCAAAATTTAAAAAAGTAAAATAAAAAGGGCTGGGAAATATGGCTGTGGCTCAGGGGTTAAGCACCCCTGGGTTCAATCCCTGCTACCAAAAAAATAAATAAAATAAGACTTTCATAAAAGCCCAAAACTATGGGGGTTGGAGAGCTTCCAGGTTGGTGAATGCATCCACGTGCCAGGAGGGTGCACACCCTAACGCCACAGGACAGAAGCCCCTCTCCCGGGGCCCTGTGTTCCTCTTATCTGGCTGGTCATCCAGATCCATTATAATAAACCAGTAAATGCAAGTAAAGTGCTTTCCTGAGCTTGTGAATTATGCTAGTAAATGATCAAACCTGAGGAAAGAGAGTGGAAACACCTGATATACAGCTTATTGGTCAGAAGTACAGATCACAACCTGAGACTTAGGACAGGACTCTGAGGTGGGGGCAGCGTGGGGAGACTGAGCCCTGCTGGGCGCTGATGGCGCTAACTCCAGTAGGTATCATCAGAATGGAATTAAAATTTGGGGGGAGCTGGAGCGGTGGCTCAGTGGTTATGGTGCTTGTCTGGCATGCATGAGTATGCAAGTTCAAACCCCAGCACCCACGCACACAACCAAGTATCAAAGCAACGAAAACCATGTGAAAAAAGTCAATAAAAGTTGATTCTCTCTGTCTCTCTCTCACATTGTCCTTCTCTCTTTAAAAAAACAAAGTATTTAAAAAATAAAATTTTGGTGAGGGGACTGGAGCGGTGGCTCAGCAGTTACGGCACTTGCCTGGCATGTGCAAGTACACGGGTTCAAGCCCCACGCACACAACCAAGTGTCTGCGGAATGAAAGTCACATGAAAAAACTAAATTAAAAAAAAAAAAGATTGCTTTTCTCTTTCTCTCTGTCTGTCCCTTCTTTCTTTAAAAATTTTTTTTTAAAGTGAGAGAAAGAGAGAATCAATTTTATTTAGTTTTTCACGTGGCTTTTGTTGCTCTGATGCTTCATTGCGTACGTGGTGCTGGGGTTGGAACTGGGGTCATAACCGCTGAGCCATCACTCCAGCCCCAGAATGGAATTAAATGGCAGGATATGGAGCTAGTATTGGGAAAATTGAATTGGTGTTGTTTTGAAGGAAAAACCCCAAACATTTTTTTAAGAGGGGCGAGGTGGGGGAGGGCAAAGAGAGAGGCAGTCTTTATTTAGCGTTTCCTGTGACTTTCATTCTTCAGACAGTTAGCTGTGTACATGGTGCTGGGGTTTGAACTCAGGTCCTCGTGCTTGCCAGGCGAGCACCGTAACCGCTGAGCCACCGCTCCAGCCCCTACCCCACCCCACACATTTTATGTAAGAATTGTCCTATGAGTGCACACAGATCTTGGTACTCAAACAGTCACAAACCTCTCATTGGGGGGCTGGAGTGGTGGCTTGGCAGTTATGGCGCTTGCCCAGCATGCGTGTGAGTACACGTGTTCAAACCCCTGCACCATGTACGCAACTGTCAGAGCAATGAAAGCCATGTGAAAAACTCAATAAAAATTGATTCTCTCTCTCTCCCTCTCTTTCTCCTTGTCTCTTAAAAAAAAAAAAAAAAAAAAAAACCCTCTCATTGGGCTGGGACCACCGTAGTTCACTGACAGAATACGTAGCATGCATGGGCCCTTGGTTCCATCCTCAGCACCAAAAAAGAGAGAGAAGAAAGAGAGAGAGAAAAGACAGACCAGTCTTTCATTGTTTGCCAACCTCTTGCCTTGTTCTCCCGGAAAAAGTGATTTCATAGCAAAGGTCAAGCAAACGTCTCTAAAAGGGAATTAAAGCCCTACCTGAGAAGGAACTAACAGACCATGTGAGCTGAAGTGTTCCAATGCAGACCCTTTCTTTCTTGCTTTCTTTTTTAAAGAGAGAGGGACAGTGAGAGAGAAAGAGAGAATCAGTTATCAATTTTTATTTAGTTTTTCATGTGGCTTTTGTTACTCTGACATTTCGTTGTGTATGTGGTGCTGGGGTTCGAACCCATGTCCTTGTGCCTATCAGGCACGCACCACAACTGCAGAGCCACCGCTCCAGCCCCCAGACCACTTTCATCCCAGGGTTCTAAAGAAACTTGGAAATATGATCCACAGTCAGGATAGAAAATGTGATAAGAAGTCAAGAAAACATTCAATGAATTTATAACCCGTTGAGAAATTGTACTAGCAGAAGCTGATGAATAAAGTTAAACTATTTAGTGGAGGGGTGGAGCGGTGGCTCGAGCAGTTACCGTACTTGCTTGGCATGCATGAGGACCCGGGTTCAAACCCCAGCACCACATACACAACTAGGTTTCGGAGAAGCACAGGCCAGATGAAAAAATAAATAAAATTGATTGATTCTCACTCCTCTCAATTCCTTCCTCTCTATTAAAAGAAAGAAAGGAAGAAAGAAAGCCAAACCCAGAGAGTCAAGGGTCAAATGTTTTCCCTCATTTGTGGAGGTTGGAGCAAAACCCAGGCATGGGTGAAAGGTTGTCAAACTCATGTATTAGACCCAGCAAAGGTGTGGCAGACATAATCCAGGGGAACCATAGATATGGGGGCGGGGAGGGGGAGAGGATAGGTGGGGAGAAGAGGATAGGAAGGGCTCTAGGAAGACAATCAACAGTATGGCATACTCTTTACCCCCCTGAGAATCCAAATAATACTTATGCAATCATTTAATTCTGGAAAATTTACAATCTAAACATCTATATTGTGTGGGTGAAATGTAGAAGAACCAAGAGACTGGGGTGTGGGTAATTCTGGTTTAAGAACAAATGCATATCATACTGTTACTCTATATGCATTTATGATTTTACAATAACTCAACTCCTTAATAAAAAATTAAAACACACATACATACACACACACAAAAACCAATGTAATGGAAGCTCTCTATGAGAGATTCCTTGAGGAAATTAGAAATCAAGAGGACGACCAGGTGTGGTGATGCACGCCTATGATCCCAGGGGCTGAGGCAGGAAGACCACAAGTTTGAGCCTAGCCCAAGGAAGCTAGCGAAGCCCTAAAAAACTTAGTGAGACCCTGTCTTAAAATAAAAAGGGCTGGAGATGTAGCTCAGTGGTAAAGTGCCCCTGGCAAAAAAAAAAAAAGAGAGAGAGAGAGAGAAATCAAGGAAATGAAAAATCAGTCAGAAGGAACCAGTCTGGAGAGTATATCATTCGATTAGAGAGGTAGCAAAGTTCATATAAACATCCACAACTGTGCACTTAGAATTTGGGTCTCTCTTCCTGAGAATTCATATGATTTTCTGTTGTATCCTAAAAAATGCTTGGTGAAAAAAAAATATCTGTGGAATGCTTTACGTCTTTAGAAGGAAAAATTATGTATGAAAGCAAGATAGTATTGTATTTTTTCATTTAGCCCACAGCTTTATTGGATTCATTAGAAATTTATTTAGCCTGAATTACCAAATGCTTTGAGGAATAAGCTATTAATTACAGTTAAAAAATGAATATCAGTGGGATGGGGGATTGGTTCAGTGGTAGAGTGCTTGCCTAGCATGCATGAGGCCCTAGATTTAATCCCTAGCACCACAAAGAGAGAGAGAGAGAGAGAGAGGTGGGGGGAGGATCTAAGTGAATTCATAAAATAATGCCTATTTTATTGCTTTGAAATAGGATTAGTAAAGCTGATGAATATATTATTTGTTGTTTGTTTGTTTTTGGTATGGAGGACTGAACCCAGAGCATTTAATCACTGAGCTACATCCCAGTCCTTTTAGTTTTTATTTTGAGACAGAATTTTGCTAAAATGCTAAAGTTGGTCTAGAATTTGAGATCCTCCTACGTCAGCTTCCCTTTTAATACCCTTCCTTAGCTCTTTTTTTTTTTTTTTTTTTTTTTTTTTTTTTTTTTTTTGAGAGAGAGTGAGAGAGAGCAAGAGAGAGTCAGTTCTACTTAGTTTTTCATCTGGTTTTAGTGGCCCTGACATCTAGTTGTGTGTGTGGTGCTGGGGTTTGAACGTGGTCCTCATGCAAGCCAGGCGAATGGATACCTGAGCCACTGCCCCAACCCCACCCCACCCTTCCTTAACTCTGTACTCTTCCTCTCAACCTTTCTTTCTCTCTTTTTTTGAACCTCTCATTCATCTATTTCTTTTTGGGGGGAAGGGTAGCATTGTTAAAGCATTAACTATTTAGTTTTCTCACCATGGCTTTGACTTAAATTAGTCCTCATTTTTCCAACCATATTTCTGTTTATGAAATTAGATGGAAAGTAAACTGAGGAGAAGGCCAAATGGGGATGAAGAATTGTCCAGTAGTTGAAATCCAAAATTCAAATGACCAAGTCACAAAAAGGATACCAACGAAGCTAACAATCAAGCCTTTTTTTTCTTTTTGTACTGGGGATCCAACCCAGGGGTCCTTAACCAGTGAGTCACATTTTCAGTCGTTTTTATTTTTTTTATTTTGTGATAGGGTCTCACTAAGTTTCTTAGGGCCTTGGTAAGTTGATAAGGCTGGCTTTGAACTTGTGATCCTCTAGCCTCAATCTCCTGAGCTGCTGGGATGATAGGCATGTGTCACTGTGCTTGACTAAAGTGTTTTACTTAAGTGATAATTTTGTTTTTTTAAGAGAGAGAGAATCAATTTTATTTAGTTTTGTTTGTGGCTTCGTTGTGTATGTGGTGCTAGGGTTTGAACTCGCATACTTGTGTATGCCGGGCAAGCAACCGCTGAGTCACCATTCCAGCCTCAGTGATAATTATTTTCATGGAACTTACAAGTCCCAGAACTTAAGACTCAAGTCTACAAAACATATCTGAAAGGAGCTGCTTTGATATATTATCTTGCTTCAATTACTACTTAGATTTGGATTCTTTTATCTTAATAGATACAGATAAAAGAAGGCAGAGAAATGGGGAGGAGGGAGAAGCCAAGGACTATGTTGCCAACATTATCTTTTTGTAGCAAAGGACACTTCAAGAAGGAAGAGCTCCTTCTCTTATCCTCTCAAATCTCAAGTTCCTCCTGAAACTTGACCTTCCTTCCAATTTGTATTGGAACCTGTCCAGCACTAAAACCTATTGTCCCACACCGATGATAACCTTTCCTATTTCCTTTCTTCTTGCCTGCTCTGTTATACAAATAGGTGGCCTGATTTTTGTTTTTTGTTAAAACTTTTTTTTGGAACCAATGCTTATTTTTATCCAAATATCCCATGCAACTAATTTAAGAAGAAGAAAGACATATCCCAATGCAACCACCACTCAGAGGCAATCAATCGCTCCACTTGCTAAATTTAACTCTTCAGAAATTTTATCTTTTATCTCTCTCTCTTTTTTTTTTTTTCAGTACTGGGGATCAAACTCAGGCCCCTGAACATGCAAGGCAAGCACTCTCCTATTGAGCTACACACACCAGTCCTTATCTCCGTATTCTACAAAGATGTGTAGTTTATGACCTCAGTTTTGTCACATAGTAATTTTTATATAACTTAAGCAATTTTGAAAAGCTTAAATATATAAAGAAGCTGTTCATTTGATCAAGTTTATTATTCTTTAAAATGCAATAACTTCAATGTCGTTAGTCTTCAAAGTACAAAATATGCTAGGCACATTGACACAGGCCTGTAACAACTCAGAAGGCAAATTAGAAGCCAGCCTGGGCAACTTAGCAAGACCCTGTCTCAGAACAAAAGAATAAAAAGGACTAGGGGTGTAGCTCAGTGGTGAAGCACCCCAGGTTCCATTCCCAGTATGGCTAAATCAATAAATAAGGAAAGAAAGAAATGAGAGTGTCTGGGTGCTGGTTAGTCTCATTTTCCCACCTTGCTGAAGCGGCTGGCCTGATAAACCAGAACACAACACGCAACTAGTTGTAGAAACAGGAACCATAAAGTCTGTTTTTTCCTTATTTTATCTGTATTAAAATATTTGGGTTTTCTTCTTCTCTCCCGTACTATTATCATTTAACATGTGTTCGTAGCAGATTAAATGTATATCTCTGTCATTCATTTGGAGAGTATCAAAGGGAGAGTGTGAGTCAGCTGGGAGAAGAATAAACATCTAAAAGTGATATGTTATCTTCTTTTGGGAAAAAGTTTAGCTTGTTTTTAGCTATACAGGGTACAGTTGTGTATTAAGCATAATTTAAAATTTGGGTACCAAATTGAGAAGGAGAGATTGTGCAAACCTTCTAATGTAATGTGCCAGCTTGGCTAGAGCCCACTGAGGTTCCCAGGATGTTTCTTGTTAGGGTGGGCCACAGAGGCATTCTTATGTAGATTTGGGCAGCAGAAATGAAACACAGTCTTTGTGTTATACTAGGAATTAAATCCAGACGTGCTTTACCATTGAGCTTCTTTTTTTTTTAAACAGGGATTGAACCCAGGGTCGCTTAACCACTGTGCCTGCTGATTTAGAAGAAGGAATTCAAAACGACTGGATGGCAGGCTTGACTTACAGTTCGGTGGAATCGCAGTGTTCCCTGGTGGAAGCATTTATCCCTTTAGAGCCTTGATCTCTACACTGATCACAGAGAAGCAAAAATTTTGCTACTGGATCACCAGGATCAAAGGTGGGAAGAATCATTTCCCTTCACACCCCTTAATTTCCAGACCTTGAATCCTGGTGTCCGTTTTTTGTTGCTGTCACAGAATACCACATACTGGGTAAATCACAAACAACAGAAGTTTATTTGGTTCATGGTTCTGGCGACTGGGAAGTCTGAGAGCATGGGGCTGACGGTGGTAAGGGCTTCCATACTTCATCGAAACGTGGTGGGAGGTCCAGCAAGCACGCACCATACAGAAGCCAGATCCTCTTTTTTTGGCCAGGAATCCACTTCTGCAAAAATCAACTCACTTCCAAGTTATTCTCACATTAGTTTATTCTGGGAGGTGGTGGTGGGAGGCAATGCTAGGGAATTTGAGCCCAGGGCCTTGCACATACGAGGCAAGTGCTCTAGCCCTGAGTCCCATTCCCCAGCCCTGATAAGCACACTTTCTACCACTGAGCTGCATCCCAAACCCTCTGTTAGCTTTCTGATTTTACCTTTCACATGTAAGGTTTTAGTATAGCTGGTCGTGGTGGCACACATCTGTTATTCCAGTGACTCAGGAGGATCCCAAGTTTAAGGCCAGTCTTAGCAATTTAGTGAGACCCTGTTTCAAAACAAAAAAAGAAAAAAAGAAAAAAAATTAAAAAGGGCTGGAGCTAGAGCTCAGTGGGCGAGTGCCCCTGGGTTGTAATATACTTGAGGTTTCTTTTGTTTATAGTGTGAAATAGGGAACCAACTTTTTTTTTTCCAGTCCATTTAGTGAACCACTTTTCCCAACTCTGCATATTACTGGGTCTCTTACTGGCCTCTCTTTTCTGTTCCATCTTCTGTTCCATCTCCTGAACTGTTTTTGTTTGTTTGTTTGTTTTGTTTTGTTTTGTTTAAAGAGAGAGGGACAGGGGCTGGAGCGGTGGCTCAGCGGTTTCAGCGCTTGCCTGGCATGCATGAGGACCCGGGTTCAAACCCCAGCACCACGTACACAACTAAGTGTTGGAGCAACTAAGGCCATGTGAAAAACTAAATAAAGTTGTTTCTCTCTTTCTGTCTCTCTCACTGTCCCTCTCTCTTTAAAAAAAAGAGAGAGGGGGCTGGAGCGGTGGCTCAGCGGTTTCTGTGCTTGCCTGGCAAGCACAAGGACCCGGGTTCAAACCCTAGCACCACGTACACAACTGAGTGTTGGAGCAACTAAGGCCATGTGGAAAAACTAAATAAAGTTGTTTCTCTCTTTCTCTGTCTCTCTCACTGTCCCTCTCTCTTTAAAAAAAAAAAAAAAAAAAAAAAAAAAAAAAGAGAGAGGGACAAGAGGTTGGGGATTTAGCTCAGTGACAGAACGCTTGCCTAGCACACGCAAGGCACTGAGGTCGGTCCTCAGCCCTGAAAGAAAAGAGAGAGGGACAGTGAAAGAGTGAGAATCGATTTTATTTAGTTTTTCACGTGGCTTTCCTTGCTCCAAGTCGTTGCTGTGTGCGTGGTGCTGGGGTTTGAACTCTGGTACTCACGCGCGCATGCTGGGCAAGCGCCGCAACCGCTGAGCCACCGCTCCAGCTCTTCTTGACCTGTTTTTATGACAGTGGTATACTTTCACTTGCTGTGGTGTCTCATAAGGTCTGGTAGACACAATCTATCCCTTTGCTCCTCTGTTCTCAAAATTATTTTATTTATAAATATTTAAATATCAGATAATATTTTTAGTATAAATACGTTTCCTGATTCAAATCCCCATATGCCCCCTTAATGCTAGAGGCATCTAACATTCCTGGTACCACAAGTACTTCTTTGGGAATTATTATTTGTAAGGAAAATAAAGCCAGTGGCATTTAATCCCTGGAAACTACCTAGAAGTCTGCCATTAGGGACATTTGCCTAGCTCCTTTCTCTACCATCCAAATTAAGATAACCTCAGGACGAACCCATGTTTCTGAAACTGTGTTCCCCCTATCATAAGGTAATAAAATACAGCAGATTTTTAGAATTGTTTTTTCAGGGCTGAGGATTGAACTCAGGGCCCTGCGTGTGCTAGGCAAGCACTGCCACTGAGCTAAATGCCCAATACCAGATTTTTATCTTTAACGCAGAGCCCTTCCATTTTCAATCAGCATCTTATTTAAAATCTGGCAAAATACCCAAAGGGCTTCCAAATGAATCATCTTCCTTGTGGTCTGCATTTATTTTCTTACTTAGCATTTAAATGAATTGTGCTTTTCTTTTGCTTTATTTTTAAGTAAGTTGGCTGAGTTTATCCCTCATCATATGGCAGAATCTAAGAGTTGTTGTTTATAGTTCTGGGCTGGAGCGATGGCTCGGCAGTTATGGTGCTTGCCTGGCATACGCAAGGATGTGGGTTCAAACCCTCACCGTGGACCCAACAAAGTGTTGGAGCAACAAAAGCCACATGAAAAACTACATAAAACTGATTCTCTCTCTCCCTTTCTCTCTCACTGTCCCTCTCTCTTTAAAAAAAAAAAAAGTAAAAACAATGAGTGCCATTCGGTCGAGCGCAGGTGAAACTGCACTCATTGAATCTTGAGTATTAAGTACACTCGGATGGAGCTAAGTAAGTTATTGTTTTTGGTTGAACAAACTGTTTCCACTTAATGGAACCCTCCCCCACCGCCCAAGGAAAGATACACAAAAGAAAAAAATTACCTAATTTTTTTTTATACCAGAGATTTAACCCAGGGGTGCTGAACCATTGAACCTCATCCCCAGCCCCCTAAGTTTTAATTATAAATTAAATTTATGTCCCCCTTTTCTCTCCCAAGCTACTCGAAGATAATTTTTATTGTTCTTTCTATTGTATGATATAGCACATGGGAAATAGACTTTAAAAAACAACACTGTATCTTTGGAAGGCAGAGATAGGTCCCTTGTACCCACCTCGTGGTTCCTATGAGGGCTCTTTGGCTGGATCCAGGAACCCAATTAAAACAACAACTAAGCCAGGTACCGTGTTGCATGCCTATAATCCCAGTAGCTCAGGAGGCTGAGGCATCTCAGTCCTGGAAAAAAAAAAAAAAAAGGAGGCTGAGGCAGGAAGATCACAAGTTCAAAGCCAACCTCAGCAACTTAGTGAGGCCCTAAGCAACTTAGCAAGACCAAGTCTCAAAATAAAAAATAAAAAAAATGGACTGGGGATGTAGTTCAGTGGTTAAGCACCCATGGGTTCAATCTCTGGTACCAAAAAATAAAAAACAAACAAACAACAAAATAAGAAAAATGAGAACTGATTAGCAAGAAGAAAAAGCTAGAGCTAAATAAAATTAATCTCTCTCTCACTGTCCCGCTCTCTCTCTCTCTCTCTCAAAAAGAAAACGTGCACAAAAGTTCAAAAGTTGCTCTTACATGTTCATGAGGATCTTTACAAGAGAATGGAATCTGAAGAAATAACCAAAGCATGATGTTTATATGCTTTTTAGACAAAGAATAAGAGATCTATGAAGGAATGACCTGACAGATGACCACCTCCACTACAGTAGTAAATTCCAGGGATGTTACCAAGAGATACATAGGAGGCATAGAAGTTTCTTCAAAGTCTGACTATTCAGGTTCACTGCAGCCCCAGTCACCAGTCTCTGCAGATCAAGGCCTTTTCTCAGCCTTGGTATGTGAAGGACACCCCGCCCCAGTGAATCACTGGAGAAAACAGGCCAAATGCACCCCCCTTATTTTTGGTACTAGGGTTTTAACCCAGGTGGTACTTAACCACTGAGTCACATTCCCAGTCCCTTTTTTTGATTTTGAGACAGTCTTGCTAAGTTACTTAGGACCTCACTAAGTTGCTGAGGCTGGTTTCAAACTAGCAATCCTCCTGCCTTAGCCTCCCACATCACTGGAATTGCAGATGTGTGCTACCATGCCAGGCCTGTAAAAGCATAGAGACCCTCTGATACAAAACAAATATATTTAATTAAAATTGAGCATGCCAAAATGGATGGAAATAAAATCCTTGAATTGTGCTGTGGTAAATGGACAGAGATAGCCAAGGTCATTGTGACTGTCTCTGTGGAGCAGCCCTTCGGAGCTGCCAGCTTCAGATATGGAGAGTTCAGCTCCCCGCCTAGCCTGCCCTGCTAGCCCGCCAGGTGCAATTTGTAGCAGATAAACTAAAACTTGCTGTCTGCCTTTCTTGGAGAAGGACCCCTTTTGTATGCCTGCCAAAAATTTCTTTTAAAAACAGCTTGCTTGAGTTGCTTGGGGCTGCTGCTCTCCTTGAACTTAGCTTTGAAGGGCGCAGCCTTGGTGCACCAGCCTGTTTCTAATCTTCTCTGTTTCTTCTCTTTCCCCCAAATAAACTTTTTTTTTCTACTCTGGTCTCTGGTGGTCTCACTATGCATCAATAATTGGACCCCACAACAGGTCCCAACGACCCTTTCTAAAGTAACAGTGCCTGCAGTGATTTCAGCTTGAAATCATCGATACATCAGTTTAGCACATTTTTACCTTAACTTCTTCATCTGTTTTCCTTTAGCCTTTTCCTTGTCAATAGAGGTTAGGAAGCAGGAAGTAGTCATAGAAATCCCCACTAAGGGCTGAGGGTACAACTCAGTGGCAGAGCTCTGGGCCAACCTGGGCAAGGTCTTGGATTCAATCCCAAGCACCACAATAAATAAATTAAAATACATTTAAAATAGTCTAGAGAAATTTAGCATATCTGCCCAGGACATCCAGAGCCTGAATGAAGGTCAGAGGAATGCAGGTGGGGTCTCAGTAGAAAGATGGCAGGATCACCTTAGGCATTAGCTCCCTGACTTGGTCTCCTGGCCCTCAGGCCTACCTTTGTTCTTCAGGCAATAGCAACTGAAGTAATAGTCTTATTTAATTGAGGTTAAAAACAGGGAGAAAGAGTAGTCAAACACTTGGGGAAAGCCTACACATTCTTCTTTATCCAGAATTTTCATTTATTCCTACTTGGAAAAAAACAGACTCAAGAGTAACAAATGCTGTCTCCATATGTTTTTCTAATTGTTCCATTGTTCTCTCACTAAAACCAACTGCATTTGAAATTCCTATCAAGGTTGGCCGAATCCGCAGACTGCTTGCTTCTGGATGTGCAGTGCTCGGCTGCATTTGGATCAGCCATTGCTTCATGCGCCTGCCATGTTTCAATGTGACACAGCAACATCTATCGCAACTCTGAAGTCCCGCACCAACTCAACTCCTTGTCTTTTCAAATGCAGGAAGCGTTTCCTGAGAAGAACATGCTCCGTCATTATGTTTCAGTGTTGACATTGGCACCTTTTAAACGCAGTCGTCATGGCTTTAGGAACTTGCTGATGAACGCGTGGAAACCAAGGCAACCTTGCCATTATTCTTACTCCATTCTTTTTCTATGATGAACAAAATTTTCAATGTAGAGAGCAAGAAGTGGTCATGAAGGTGAACAATTCTGGATGTCAATTTTAGGTAAAGTATTTGGTTTCAGGTAGTTGTAATAAAAGGTCATTTTTCCCCTCCATTGTTGCAATTTTCCAAGTAGCTGAGTTCCCAAGCCACGAAAATGCTGGCTGGAGATTGCTTCTGTCGACACACTGTTGGGAGCTAGGAATGAAGCTCAATGAGAGCTTTCTTGTGTATTCTCTGCTGCCCTGATGCAGGTGGGCAGGAACCTTCAACAACAGCCTGCATTGAGGTAAAAAGCAACTGTGAGCTAATCACCCCCTTCTCCCCTTCTGAGTTACTAAAGCATATAAAAGACTCTAACAGCAGTCCCAACACGCCCCTCCACACAGATTCAACAGTCTAGCTCCTCTAGCCAACAGCACTGTAACCAGTAAGAGGCTGTCACTTTATAGAGCTGTGTTGATCAATGGATGCAGAACTATCAGGTAATCCCTACGTAGCGGTATCTGAATTAGGAAATACTTATATTTGTATTTGTTTTGTGACACTAGTGAATCCTGAAGGTGTAGCCTCAAGAGTCAGATAGGGCTGGAAGAAATGCTTCTAACAGCTATCTTGCAGGGGGCTGTCTTGCAGGGGGCTGTCTTGCGGGGAGCTGGCTGGGTAGTGCATATGCAAGGAAGCAGATTCTAACCCCAGCACCATGTACACCAGAAAGCTTCAGAGCAAAGAAAGCCACGTGAGAAACTAAATAAAATAAAATTGATTCTCTCTCTCACTCTCACTGTCCCTCTCTCTTAAGTAAGTAAGTAAAGCTGTCTTGCAGGAGGCTGCCCCACTTGAGGCATATTTTGTAGGGCAGTCCCCACCCAACTCCACAGTGTTGGAGTATCAGGAATGTTCTTGATCTGCAAGATCTCTTCTTTGTGTTTAACTGGCCCTTCTCTGCTTTATGGTTTAAGCTACATTAGAATTCAAAAGGCAGAAAAGGACCCTAGAAGAGCCAAGACAAAGGTGGATTCCTATTGCAGAAAGCTGGCTAGAAGGTCCCAGTCCACCATATTTATCCACACCCAAAAACCCCCACAAGCAGCCAAGATGTGTGGGAACAGTCATAGCCAAGTCTCTCCAGGGGGTCAGGAAACACTATCAAAACACTTAAATTAAAAAAAAAAAAATCAAAAACAGAACAACCTTCCTCCCTAAAAGCTGGTCATGCTTAAAAACATAGACCTTTCATTAAGAGCCAGGCATGGTGGCACATACCTGTAATCCCAGTGATTTGGGAGGCTGAAGCAGGAGACTCACAAGTTAAAAACCAGACTCAGCAACTTCGTAAGGCCTTAAGCAGCTAAGTGAGAGACCCTGTCGCAAAATAAAATATAAAAAGGCCTGGGGATGTGTCTCAGTGGTTAAGCGCCCCCAGTGAAGTTTCAATCCCTGCTACTAAAAACAAAAGAACTTTCATTTAGTCCATAAATGCTGATGGTAGTGTAAATCAACACATCTACAAATCTCTAGGCAGAAAAACAATAGGAAAACTAAAGTTTGCTTAGAGTTCTTCATACTGCATGATCAAGACATGTCTGGCATCTGGGCTGGACTAGCTGGAACAGCGAGGGGCCAGGCAGCAGCACCCTCCCTCTCCATGGGCCCTTCGCCACAGCATGCTCAGAGTAGCTAGATTCTTCTATGGTGGCTGACCCAAAGCTAGCATTGGAGAGACTGGGGTGGAGGTGCAAAGCTTCTTGTGATCTGCCCTTGAAAGCCTAAGAACTTCACTTCTGCCAAGTTCCATTGTTCAAGCAGTCAGTAAGTAAGACCCAAATTTAAGGGGAGGAGAATTCAACTCCACCTCTTGAAGGGCGGGGCATGATCACATTGCAGAACATTGTTTAGGTTTGGATCTGAAGTGTTCCCCACAGGCTCACGTGCTGGAGACTTCGTCCCCAGTGCACCAATGTTCAGAGGTAGATCTTTGGGAAGTGACTGGATCAGGAGGGCTCTGATCTCAACAGTGAATTTATCCATTGATGGGTTCACAATTGCCGGGACATTGGAGGTGGCTAAAACTGTAGGAGGTGGGGACTAGCTGGAGGAGGTAGGTCACTGGCGGAATGCTCTGGAAGAGAGTATAGCTTGTCACTGCCTCTCTGCCCCCCACCTTCCAGCTGCCATTTGGTAAGTAGGTTTCTCCGCCTTGCCCTTGTGGTGATGTGCTGACTCACCACAGGCCCATAAACCTATGGAACTGTGAGCCAAAATACATCTTTCCTCCCTTAAGTTGATTTTCTAGGTATTTTGTCACAGGGATGGAAAACTGATTAACACAAGCACATAGGGCAGGAGTTGTTGTATGGCCATCTTTGAAAAATACAATTCACCATACCTCAGGACTCCAAATTTTCTTTCTTTTTTCTTTTTTTTAAGAGAGAGAGAGAATCATTTTTTATTTAGTTTTTCATGTGGCTTTTGTACATGGTGTACATGGTGCTGGGGTTCGAACTCGCGTACTTGTGCATGCAAGGCAAGTGCCATAACTGCTGAACCACCGCTCCAGCTCCCCCCACAAATTTCCTTTCTTGTGGAGGGGGGAGTGTGGCTCCATAAACTCAGGACCTCACACTGCTGAGCACCCACTCTGCCACTGAGATACACCCCAGTCCAGCACTCCGAGTTTTCTAACCCTCTAGGGTTGGTTACCGTCTAGGGACTGTATCACAGAAGGAAAACTCAACTTTACTTTGGCTAGTTCTATTTGGGAAAAGTTAAGCATTTGCTAGCTTGCTTGCTTTCGGGGAGCGGGGTGGTACTGGAGATTGAACCCAGGGGTGCTTTACCACTGAGGACATCCCCAGTCCTTGCTTTGTTTATTTATTTACTTACTTTTACTACATCTGCCATTGGATGGGAGATTGTGAAAGCAGAATCACCCAAGCTGTCTGTCCCCAAAGCTGTGATTCTCTGATGCCCCTAATCCCAACCTCAGACACTGGCCTGAGGCTACATGTACAGATAGAGAAACCAGGCTCTCCTGGAGGACTGGCAGCCCCCACCTGGGGAGCGCTCAGCAAAGCATACCTTAAAAGGGAAGAGCGTTATAAGAAAGCTGAAAAAACAAAAAGGACTTTGGGAGGGAAACAATTTCAAAAAGGTAATGACCTTCACTAAAACCAAGTGTCACATAGCTTAACATAAGACGTTAAGTAAAAATATTTCATCCAGAAAAAACTTTTTAAAAAAAGGTAAACACTTTTCACATGGCTTTCATGGCTGCAACACTTAGTTGTGTAAGTGGTGCTGGGGTTTGAACTTGGGTCCTTGTGCCTGCCAGGCAAGTGCCATAACCACTGAGCCACCGCTTCAGCCCAAAGGTAAACACTTTTAAGATGTATCTGTGTTGTGGGCTATGGAGTTTTCCACCTGGCCTGTAGTGATTTGGGGCTTAAGTGGCAGAGGGGTGAGTGCACTGCTGTGCCCAACCACCTTGCTGCCAGGTTGAGATATGATAAAAGGCACAACCAGACCCAAGGCCCAACCTTTTAAATTTGTATTTTTATTTTTTAAAGGAAGAGGGGATAGAGAGAGAGAAAGAGGGAAGTAATCTTTATTTAGTTTTTCATGTGACTTTCATTCCTCAGACACTTCATAGTGTACGTGGTGCTGGGGTTTGAACTTCCGCCCTTGCGCTTGCCAGGCAAGCACTGTAACTGCTGAGCCACCACTCCAGCCCCTTAAGTTTTTATTTTGAGATAGGGCCTCACTAAGTTGTTTAGGGCCTCACTAAGTTACTGAGGCTGGCCTTAAACTTGTGGTGCTCCTGCCTCAGCCTCCAAAGTCACTAGGATTATAGGCATGTGCCACTGCACCCAGCTAGCTAAACTTCCTAACCACACAAATTTCTATATTTGAGTTTTAACCATATGTAAGTGTTATTATGATTTCAAAAAAAGCTCTTTGTTCTGAACTAGTGAGTTTTGATCGTATTAACTTAAAAAAATCAAACACTGAATTTTAAATGTAATATAGACACTTTAGTAATTGATCATTTGTTTTCTGTTGATTATTTTCATTTGCAGGATAAATCCAATGAATGCAAAAGTCAAAGGTTAAAAAAGAAAAGAGGACAAAGTTATTACAGATAAAGTGGTACCCAGGACTGAAGCAGTGGCTCAGCGGTTACGGCGCTTGCCTGCCCTGTGTGAGGATGTGGGTTTGAACCCCAGCACCACATACACATTGAGGTGTTGAGCAATGAAAGCCACATGAAAAACTAAATAAAATTGATTCTCTTATCTCTCTTTCACTGTCTCTCTCTCTTTAAAAAAAAAAAACTGTCTTCTACTCTTCTAAGACTCATTGAGGGCTGGGGTGCAGATCGGGAGTAGAGCACTTATTTTCCAGGCATGCAGGGGTGGAGGGTCCTCTTTAGAGACAACTCCACTGCATCTCAATAAAACCTGATGAGGGGCTGGAGCAGTGGCTTGGCGGTTACAGCCTTTGCCTGGCATTCACAAATACGCGAGTTCAAACCCCAGCACCACGTACACAACGAAGTCTCAGAGCAACCAAGGCCACATGGCAAAACTAAATAAAATTTGATTTTGTCTTTCTTTCACTGTCCCTCTATCTAAAAAAAAAAAAAAACCTGATGTGTTCAGCCTCTACTGCTGAACTCAGGGGAGGGAGTAAACGCAAGCAAAACCTAAGTCCCATAGACAGTGTCCTTCACATCACCTTTGGGGTCTAGTGAACAGAATAGAACCTGCATCGGAAAGAAACCCAATCATCAGCACAGATAAAAAAGACTGTGGGGACTGGAGATGTGGCTTGATGGTAGAGGGCTTGCCTAGCATGCACAAGGCCCTGAGTTCAATCCCCAGCACCACTACAGGAAAACAACAACAACAAAAAGAATATAAAAGACTATGATGAGGGGCTAGAGTGGAGGCTCAGTGGTTTTGCTGCTGGCCAGGCATGTGTTAGGATGCAGGTTCAGACCCCAGCACCTCATATGCAACAGTGTTGAAGCAATGAAAGCCACATGAAAAACTAAATAAAACTTGATTCTCTCTTTCTTTCTCTCTTACTGCCCCTTTCTCTCTGAAAAAAAAAAAAAATACCGATGAGAGGTGGATGAACCTGGAGGAGGGCTAAGACCTAGATAGAACCACAAACAGAGAAGGCTCAGTCTTGCGGGCTATCATCAAAGTAGCTAGGGTTCCCAAGAGACCAACAAAGCAAAGCAATAAGGTTCCTGCCTGGGACACAGAGGATGTCCCTGAAGGCAGGCAAACTGTCAGACACTGTGAAATGTGAGACCTTCAACCATTCTGACAACCAGGACCCCCTAGAACCAGGAAGACCTGGAGGAGGGGATTTAAATTCTCAAGAGACTAAAACTGCAATAACAAAGGGAAGAACACACAGCTGTTTGAAAGGCAACAGGAGCGGGGGCTGGAGCAGTGGCTTGGCGGTTAAGGCACTTGCCTGGCATGGGCGAGTACACGGGTTCAAACCCCAGCACCACATACACAACTAAGTGTCAGAGCAACGAAAGCCATGTGAAAAACTCAATAAAAATGGATTCTCTCTCTCTAAAAAAAGTAAATGAAAGGCAACAGGATTAACACCAGTTAATACCAGTTGTGTTCTCTTCAGCCTAGGTTCTGACTGGTCCCTGGATTTGGAGATGGAGCTGATAGGTCACAGAATCAGCCAGTTAAACCTGTGAATCCAAGAGGGCCTCTCCCGAGTAAGCAGAAACGAACACTGACACCCAAACCAACCCTGAATCTTTGGGTGTTCCCAACTCACCTAACAGGGACTCACCCCCAGAGGTCCTGTGTCGGTAAGTCTGGGCTGCTGCTCAGGAATCTATATTTTTATAACCACCCCAGTGATTCCACTGTCCCACTTTTTTATTTTATTTTATTTTTTTTAGAGAGAGGGACAGTGAGAGAGAGAGAATCAATTTTGTTTAGTTTCTCGGGTGGCTTTCCTTGCTCTGACATTTTGTTTTGCACGTGGTGCTGGGGCTTGAACCCGTGTCCTCTTGCATGCCAGGCAAGCGCTATATAACCACTGAGCCACCGCTCCAGCCTCTGCTGTCCCACATTTTGAGAACTACAGTAAACACAATCTTTTCCACTTGCTGCTTCAAGGATAATGGGGATGACCACATTAAGGTTTCAGTTCACAAACAGGATATGATAGAATTAGTGAGGACTAAAGAAGAAGGATGTGAAGAATTTGGGAGGATTGAAATATAACCAAGGTAAGTGAATAATTAGTCAGAAATGATACTATTTCACAAGTTTTTATTTATTTATTTTATTTATTTAGCAGAGCTAGGGATCACATCCGGGGCCTTGTGCATGGTAGGCATTCGTTCCACCACTGAGTTATGCCACCAGATACATTTTGCTTTTATACAACTGCAGTAAAACTCTAACTGCCACATCAGAGGTTTGAAATGTAACTAGGAACATTTCATCTCATTTAAAAATGGTAAGAATTTCAAGACGTTTTTCCCAATCCTGTTTTAAAGGCTGCATATTTGGCATTAAAATGCTTTTTTGTTTTTTTAAGTAAAAACAATTCTTAGTGATTATAGAAAATTAAAAATTTAGATAAGCAAAAATAATATTTTTAAGCATCCATAGTCCCACCACCCAGAGATAACCACAGTTAGCCCCTTGGTATCTTTCCAGGCTTTGTCTAGACAAATATGTTCATGTATGGGTTTGTTTTTCTCCCCTCTGTTTTGTCGAATGGGATGGTACTGTACATGCCTGGAGGCTGTTTTTAAAGCTTTTGGTTTAGGACCAGGCTCTGAGGTCATCCTACCCCTCCGAGATCATATGGCTGCCTGTCTCTACTTCCCTTAGTGTCTTGGCTCCATTCTTTTCTATTGTGTGGCTGTTCCTTTGTGCCCTGACTATTCTACAAATTACTAATGGATGTAACAATATGCATGACTCTCACAGATGTTGTGCCAAGTTATAGAAGCCAGACACAGAGGAATACATACTGTATGGTCCACTTATATAAAATTCTAGAAAGGACCCAACTAAGCCAACAGTGACAGGAAATCAATCAGGTCTCCTGGGTATGGATAGCAGAATTGACTGTAAGCAGCAGGAGGGAACTTTGGGGAGTAACCACAATATTCATATCTTGATGAGGGTGGTGACCACATGAGTATAGATCAACTGAACTGGAACTGGGGAGATAGTCGCAGTGGTAGGGTGTGTGCCTAGCATGTGGGAGGCACTGGGTTCAATCCCCAGCACCATACGAACAAAGCTCACTGAAATTAAGATGGGTGCATTTTATTCCATATAAATTATGCTACAGTATAGTTGATTTGTCCTACATGAATTCATTGTTCAAAAATTTGAGAAAGAGGGACTGGAGCAGCGGCTCAGTGAATACAGCGCTTGCCTGGCATGAGCCAGGACACAGATTTGAACCCCAGCACCACGTACACAACAAAGTGTCAGAGCAACAAAGACCACACAAAGAGCTGAATTAAGTTGATTCTTTCTCTCTCACTGTCCCTCTCTCTTTAAATTTTTTTTTTTCGTTTTTAAGAAAGAGATTCTTACTGGCTCAGTTTGGGTCAAATATCCAATCTGACTCCTATCAGCCAAGGCTGAGGGGCAGCTGTCAAAGACACAGATTGGGGAAGTTTTAAGGCTCACAATCCCCGCTTTTATATGAACACTCCTGAGACTTAGAGTTAGAACTTCCTGGCCATGAATGTGCTGCGGGATTTATTTTCTCTGTTGCTGCCAACTGGTCCAGAGGTGGATGTGTGACCCATACCAGTACAGTTCTCCCCACTGGAGTTTTCAATAGGACCTGTGGAAAATCAGCATTTTACTGTTAGTACTTCCTTTGCATGTGAGGTCCACGTGCTCCCAGGAAGTGGATCTACCATCTTAGAGAACAGACAGAACAACGTGCAGTGATTCTACACCTCGAAGACCCAGTATCATCGGCCAGAAAACTCCTAGAGCTTATAGGCGATTTTAGCAAAGTAGCTGGCCACAGGATCAACTCCAGTAAGTCTCTAGCTTTCCTTCACTCCAGCAACAAATCCACAGAAGAAGAAATCAGGAAATCTCTCCCATTCACCATCTCCTCCAAAAGAATGAAATACTTGGGCATTAACCTTACAAAGGATATTAAAAACCTCTACAAAGAAAACTATCAAACACTAAAAAAAGATATTACAGAAGACCTGAGTAGATGGAAAAACATTCCATGCTCATGGTTAGGCAGAATCAATATAATAAAGATGGCCATTCTACCCAAAGCCCTATACAGATTCAATGCAATCCCCATCAAGATACCTATGGCTTTCTTCACAGATATAGAAAAAGCAATTCTCAAGTTCATATGGAATAACAGGAGACCCAGACTAGCCAAAACATTCTCTACAGGAAGGAAAAAGTGGCGGGCATCTCCATCCCTGACCTGAAATTATACTACAGAGCTGTAGTAGCAAAAACAGCATGGTATTGGTATCAAAACAGAACCGAAGACCAGTGGAACCAAATAGAAGATCCTGAGACAAACCCTCATATATTTAACAATTTGATATTTGATAAAGGGGGCAAAAGCATAGTGTGCAAGAAAGCCTGTCCAACAGATGGTGTTAGACAAATTGGACAGCCATGTGTAGACAACTGAAGCTGGATCCTTATCTTTCACCCTGGACAAAAATTAAATCAAAATGGGTCAAAGACCTGGATATTAAACCAACAACTTTAAACTTACTAGATAAAGAAGTAGGGTCAACACTACAGGACATAGGAGACGGCAGCTACTTCCTTAACAAAACTCCCATGGCTCAAGCAGTAAAGTCAAGAATAAATAAATGGGATGCAATTAAACTAAAAAATTTTTGCACAGCTAAAGATCTAATCAAGAGCATCAAGAGAGAACCTACAGAATGGGAGAAAACCTTTGCCTGCTACACCTCAGACAGAGGGCTAATATCCAGAATATACAAGGAACTAAAGAAACTTAACACCAAAATCACAAATAATCCAATCAATAAATGGGCTAAGGAGCTTAAAAGAAACTTCTCACCAGAGGAAGTCCAAAAAGCCCATAAATATATGAGAAAATGCTCTACATCATTAGCTCTAAGGGAAATGCAAATCAAAATTTCAATGAGATACCACCTCACTCCTGTTAGAGTGGCAAAAATGAAAAATTCTAACAACAACAGATGCTGGAGGGGCTGTGGGAAAAGAGGAACACTGTCACACTGATGGTGGGACTACAAGCTGGTTCAGCCACTATGGAAAGCAGTGTGGAGAATCCTCAAAAAATTAGGGATGGAACCACCTTACGACCCAGCTATCCCACTCCTGGATATTTTCCCAAAAGAGTTAGAATCAGCATATTATAGTGATGTGGCTTCCTCAATGTTTATAGCAGCTCAATTTACTATACCTAGACTATGGAACCAACCCAGATGCCCCTCACTCGACGAGTGGGTACAAAAACTTTGGTACATATATACAATGGAATACTACTCAGCCATTAGAGAAGACGATATTATGGCTTTTGTTATCAAATGGATGGAGATGGAAAGAATTATGCTAAGTGAAGCATCCCAATCTCAGAGACTCAAGGGCTGAATGGTTTCTCTCATCTGTGGAAGCTAGAATACATGGGGAAGCAGTGTGTTAGACGGCTAAGCTAATAATAACTTCAAATTGTATGATTCTCAACGCAGCAGGGAGATGACTCCCTAGAACACTTGAAGGCGTAGATGGGGGGAGGAGGGTGTAGGAAGAATACCTAGGAGACTGGAGGGTGGGAATATGGGGGAATCATCTCAGAAGGAGATCTCTGTCCTCCACGAGATATCCATTTAACTCAGGGGTTCTTCTGGGGGAAACAGCAACAGGGGGGACCCAAGCTGGGAACCCATGATATGGCATTAGCCCTGGATAACTAAGTATATATACATTGGTTCTTGAATGTTTGATGATGTTTCCCCCTCAATTGTACCTCTATATCCATCTAATAAAAAAAAAAAAGAAGAACATGCAGAAGGATGGAGAAAGCCAACAAAGGCTGGTGGAAAAGATTTCGCCAGAGTCGAGTGGGTGTGGATATAGGAAGCAAAAATTTCAATCTAAATACAGAAAGTGAAACTATTGATTGGATTTTTGTCTCCCAGGGCTAGAGAAAATTCCAGGGACAGAACTTAATCTGGTAGTTTCTCAGAATTTCCAGAAGCAGTCAGGTGCTGTGGCACCATGGTACAGGCCTGTAATCTCAGTGACTCAAGAGGCTGAAGCAGGAGGATCACAAGTTCGAGACCAGACTGAGCAAATTAATGAGACCCTGACTCTAAATTTAAAAAATAAAGTAAAAAAAGACTGGGAACGTGGAAATGTAGCTCAGTGATGGAGTGCACTGGATTCAATCTCCAATACCTCAAAAAGAAAAAAAAATAGAGAATTTGCAAAAGCAGGTGTAAGTGGTAGAGGGAAGAGGAATGAATCTTTGTGGCCAGAAGAACAAATTCCTGTCATCCGAGTGACAAGTGGGAGATCAATTCAGTCCTGTGTGCTTCACTTAATATTTGTTGAGCAACTCTTTGACCTGACACTGTTCTAGATGCTGGGAGAACAAGGTCTCTGATATTTGAGGCTTAAGGAGACAGGCAGTAAACCAACAAACAAGAAACAGACAGGACAGTTCTAGATGACCACATACTCGGTGAAAAAGTAAGACACAGTGATGTGAGGGAGCAGCTCCAGCAGAGAGCAGCCTGCTCCAGACTGAGGGATCGGTGAAGGCCTAGCAACAGAGGCAGCACTGGAAGTGAGACAGGCGGAGCCCCAGCAGCTGGGTCAGCTGCCAGGAAGCTCCAAGGTGGGATGGCGGAGCTTGGCGCTCAGGGTGTTTGAAAGAAAGTCTATGTGGATAGGGTGAAATGAGTGTGGAGAGCTGTCACAGGTACAAGGGATGTCCGCCAGATCAAGAAGACGCTGGAATGTTAAGAGGAGGTTTCCATTTTTAAAGATGCCTTCCAGCTATTATGCTGAGGATGGAATGCACCAGGACAAGAAGGGCAGCAGAGAATCCAGGTAAGACACCATCACACTTAGGCCTGTTGGAGGCAAGTGGACAAGTAAAGATTTGGGATACGCCTGATGTCAGGAGCTGAAGAAAAATTGAAAACAGATGTTGGACAACAGTTTAAATGCGGCCAAGCATGGTGGCGTAGGCCTGTAATTCCAGCAACTCAGGAGGCCGAGACAGGAAGATTGCAAGTTCAAGGTGAGACTGGGCAACTTACGGAGACACTGTCTCAAAATTAAAAAAAAAAAAAAAAAAAAGAAGGGCTGGGGTGTTGGGGATTTAGCTCAGAGGCAGAGAGCTTGCCTAGCATATGCAAGGCCTTGAGTTCTGTCCTCAGCCCAGGAAAAAAATAAAAAGGAAGGCCTGGGAATGTAGCTCAATGGTAAAGCATCCCTGGGTTCAATTCCCAGTACCCACCCCCCAAAAAAATTTAAATGTGTAGGCTAAGAATAAATCAAAGTCACATGACACAGAGGCTACACGCCAGCCAGCTCAGAACCAGACCTACACAGCCAAGCAGGCTTCAGATGCCTGAGTGATGATACTGCCCTTGGTCCTGTTAGGCCCACACAAGGATTCACAGCCCGAGTGCGGAACCCCTCTCCATATTTTGTCACACATAAATGTCACTTGGGCATCAAAACAGTGGAGCCTTGTGTCTGATATTTCAGATTTCTTAAGGGCAACATCTCCTTCAGCATCTCTTAGAAGGGCCTCTCCTTAGGTGCTCAGATCAGTGCTACCCTCCCAAGACCCCGACCTCTGCTTTGGACACACGTTAATGCTCCTCTGCAGCCACTTGTGTAAGTGGACTCTCAAGAGCAGACTCCTTTAGGACCCTACGTGCACCTCTCTTCCCCATGTTCATTTGTGCATCTGAACAGTGATGGAGCCAGTTAGGTCACAGTCAAAGCCAAGACTGCTACAGCAGTGTCATTCATTCATTCATTTATTTAAGAGAGAGAGAGAATCAATTTTATTTAGTTTTTAATCTGGTTTTTGTTGCTCTGACGCATAGTTGTGCATGTGATGTTGGAGTTTGAACCTGGGTCCTTGAGGATGCCTGGCAAATGCTGTGACTGCTGAGCCACCTCTACATTCCAGCAGTATCATTTTAAACCTCTAACTAATCTTCCCTAATATGTTAAAATATTAAGGCCTTATTGGCAAAATTGATTTGTGTAATCTAAGCTTGGAGTAAATACTTAACTAGCAATACCCTTGAATCTCAACTTTCTACTGAAATTTTGAATGTTTTTCTCCAATTTTATTTTATTTTTCTTTCTTTTTTTCAGGGCTGAGGACCAAACTCAGGGCCTTGCAAGTGCTAGGCAAGCACTCTGTCATTGAGCTAAATCCCCAACCCCTCCAATTTTATTTTTAATTGAATTAATTAATTTTGGTACTGAAGATTGAACTCAGGGGTGCCTTACCACTGAGCAACATTCCCAGCCTTTTGTATTTTTTATTTTGAGACAGGGTCTCCCTCAACTGCTGAGGACCTAGCTAATTTGCTGAGGCTCACCTTGAACTTGCAATCCTCTTGCCTCATCCTGTTGAATTGCTGCAATTATAAAGCAAGTGCCACCACACCAGAATTTTCTCCAGTTTTAAAACCAAGAAGAGACGGGCTGGAGCGGTGGTGGCTCAGCAGTTGCAGCGCTTGCCTGGCATGCACAAGTACACGGGTTTGAACCCCACAACCACCTACACAAGGAAGCTTCGTGAAAAATGAAGGCCACATTGTAAGATGTATGTCTTTTCTGTCAAACTTAAAAGATTGTGATGTATGATCTACTACCTCCATGTCAGATCCCCCTCCCACCTTCCAGTACCCAGCCATCTTCTTCCAGCGAACATGGAATCCCTACTCCCCTCCCACGTGTGCGGTGACCCCCACCCTCACTCTCTCCCAGTCCCCGCCTACTTCCTCTTGCACCCGCCTCCACTTAATCACAGCCAATCGCACAGACTGTGCACCTGAGCTCCTCCAATTAGGGTGAAGGGCAGCATTGCGTCAGGTCGGCATTAAAAACCCCTCACGCCCTAGCCAGGCGCACATTTTTCTTTCTCCAAGTAAAACTTCTGCCTTGCTCACCCACACCCGACCACGTGTTTGATTTCATGTATAACACCATGAAAAACTAAATAAAATGGATTCTCTCTTTTTCTCTCTTTCACTGTCCCTCTCAAAAAAGAAAAATCAAGAAGAGAGTCAGCATGGTGCCACACACCTGTAACACACCTGTAATCCCAGTGACTCAGGAGGCTGAGACAGGGGGATTGTGAGTTTATTTATTTTTTAAAGATATGAGCTTTCTTTCTTTCTTTTTTTTAGAGAGGGACAGTGTTGAGAGAGAGAGAATTAATTTTATTTAGTTTCTCATGTGGCTTTAGATGCTCCAGCACTTCATTGTGTATGTGATACTGGAGTTCAAACTCGTATCCTTGCACATGCCAGGCAGGCACTGTGACCGCTGAGTCACTGCTTTAGCCCCAGGACTATGAGTTTAAAGCCAGCTCCAGCAATTTAGGGAAGCCCTAAGTAATTTAGCAAGAACTTATCTCAAAATGCAAAATAAAAAGGGCTGGGGATGTGACTCAGTGTTTACGCACTCCTGGATTCAATCCTTGGTACAAAA
Organism: Aplodontia rufa; assembly: GCA_004027875.1. Taxonomy (NCBI): domain Eukaryota; kingdom Metazoa; phylum Chordata; class Mammalia; order Rodentia; family Aplodontiidae; genus Aplodontia; species Aplodontia rufa. Next base: position 65,179 of record PVKS010001210.1, read on the forward strand.
AAAAAAAAAAAATCAAGGAGATAAACCAAGTCCTGAGTTGTCACCTCTGGGCTAGAGTGAGTCCTAAACTGAGCGCCCAGTAACCCCAGTGACAGTCCTCTGAGATGTGCTCTCTCTTCCCACCAAAACTCAGTTTCCAAGCCAATACTGATAGGATTATAAACCAGTAGTCTTAGGATATTTGGAAATAGATTATTAGAAATTAATTTACCTACTCTTCTAGGCAAGGAACTGTTGATTGCTGGAATCAAAGGCTTATACCCAGAACATCAAGTTATCAAGTTACACATACAAATTATATGAAAGCTAGAATCCCATGTTAATGAGACTAGAAATAAACTATGTTTATGTTAACAAGGTAGAGGAAATAACACTTCTTAAAATTCTGGAAGATGGTGTCTCCAAGAGAATACCGAACACTGCAGAAGACTGGACCATGATCCCAGCAAACTCTAATGATGACCATCCCTGATATTTTCAATTCTTTTTTTTTTTTTTAAGAGAGAAGGACAGTGAGAGAGAGAGAGAGAGAGAATCATCAACTTTTATTGAGTTTTTCACATAGCTTTTGTTGCTCCAACACTTAGTTGTGTACGTGGGTGCTGGGGTTTGAACCCATGTACGTGCGTATGCCAGGCAAGCGCCATAACCACCGAGCCACCGCTCCAGCCCACATTTTCAATTATTGGGACCAAGTACATGCAAAGGCCCACAGACTATAGGAATAAATATTTAAAAGTCACAATGATGTGAGCAAACTACTAAATAAATGTATCCCACCCTCCTGCCTTGGCCAATATATCTACAAAATGATAATATTTTAAAATATGTGCAGGCCAGGATTAATGGGGCCTACCTGTAATCCCAGAAATTCAGGAGGCCGAGATAGGAGGATCACAAGTTGGAGGCCAGCTTCAGCAACTTAGACAGGCCCTGAGCAGCTTAGGAAGACCCTGTCTCAAAATAAATAATAAAAAGGGCTGGAGGTGCTGGATCAGTGGCCCAGAGGTTACACACTTGCCTGGCATGCACAAGGACCTAAATTCAAACCCCAGCACCATGTACACAACTAAGTGTCAGAGCAATAAAAACTAAAAAAATTTGATTATTTCTTTCTCTCTCTTACTGTTCCGCTCTCTTAAAAAAAAAAGGGGGGGACCCTAGGGATGTGGTTCTGTGGTTAAACACCCCTATGTTCAATCTCCAGTACCAAAAAATAAATTAAAAAATAAATAAAACAAAATACATGCTGGGTTGGATGTATTCTGTGGCAGAGTGCTTCCCTAGCATGCGCAAGATCATGGGTACATCCCCAGAAAAACAAAAACTAAAAAGAAAAACATAAAAATTAAATAAAATACATGCAGAGCTATGGTTTTATATGCCCAAATTAGTAAATTGTCAGAGAAGATTGAACATTATTATTGCTTAGAACTTGCTGTTTAATTGATCAGGAATGTTTAGAAGATTAACAAAATAAAACAAGCATAATTTGCAAGTTATTATATATTATTTCATGCATTTATTTTTCTTCATTTCAGCAAAATTACTAAAAAGTCATAATAATATTTTCTTTATATAACAGTCTCCTGTTGGCAATAATGAGCTAAAGGGTTAAAATACATTATAATTGCATTCAGGATGTAAAAAAATTGAATGTGCTTTATCAAAAACTGAACTAAATGCAAAATTTAAAAAGCAAATTACTGGGGCTCTGTCCCCTTCCCCGACTCTGGGGGAAGTGTGCTCTTTTCCCTATGCTTTGCTTTCTATAAAATAAAATCCGTCTACTACCAAAAAAAAAAAAGCAAATTACTGCCAGGTGCATTGGCCCATGCCGGTAATCCCAGTGGCTCAGGAAGATGGAAAGTTAAAAGCCAGCCTCAACGATGTAGATCCTGAACAACTTCGCAAACCCTGTCTCAAAATAAAAAGTAAAAATGGGCTGGGGGTGGCTGGAGCAGTGGCTCAGTGGTTATGGTGCTCACCTGGCATGCATGGGACCCCGGTTCAAACCCCAGCACCAGATACACAACTACGTGTTGGAGAAACAAAGGCCAGATGAAAAACTAAATAAAAACTGATTCTCTCTCTCTCTTTTTCTCTCTCTGTCCCTCTTTCTTTAAAAAAAAAAAAAGGCTGGGAATGTAGCTCAGTGGTTAAGTGCCCCTGGGTTCAATCCCCAGTACCAAAAAAGAAAACAAAACTACTTTTCCTCTGTTTTCAAAATAATTGTTTTAGTCAGGCATGGTGACACATGCCTATAGTCCCAGCTATAGGTATACAGTGGTAGGAGGATCATTTTAGCCCAGGAGTCTAAGGTCAACTTAGGTAACACAGTGAGAGGCTTTCTAAAAAAAAAAAAGAGGCTGTTTCAATTCTAAAATAGTCAACATTATCTATTATGATTAAAAGGAAATACACTTAAAATTTGATTTAAAATATCAAATTTTTAAGTTAATATTAACTAAATCAGAGAAATGCTTATTTAAATTTTTGAAAATTTAGCTAAATATTGTTGTTTTCATTTAAAAATCTCTGTACTAGGCTGGGGATGTAGGTCAGTAGTAGAACACTTGCCTAACATGTATGAGATCCTGAGTTCAATCCCCAGCACCACAGGAAGAAAACAAATCTTTGCTCTTCTAGAATTCAGTGGCCCTGTAGTAGCCTTCACAAATAAGCTCCCCCCAACTTGGGATTGGAATTCAGAGATGCTTTACCACTGAGCCACATATCCAGCCCCCTCCCCTTTTTTGAGAGAGAGGGACAGTGAGAGAGAATCAATTTTATTTAATTTTCCACGTGAATTTAATTGCTCCGACACTTCATTGTGTAGGTGGTGCTGGGGTTCAAACCTGTGTCCTCATGCATGCCAGGCAAGCGCTGTAATTACTGAGCCACTGCTCCAGCCCCATATCCAGGCCTTTTTATTTTTTATTTTGAGTCAGGGTCTCACTAAGTTGCCCAGGCTGGCCTTGAACTTGGCCATCCTCCTGCACCAGCCTCCTGAGTCACTGGGATTATAAAAATGCACCACAGTCCCAGAAGTATCTGGCACTAATGCTTGCTGATGCCCAACCACCAGCTTCAACGTCTTGTTCTCCATCATTTTGTGTTGAAAATGAAGAAGCAAAGCTGAGAACACCGAACTTAAGCAATGTTGGTGGTTGTCGAGAGTTACAAGCTGTTCTCTGCCGTGCTGAGCACCGGATCGATATGTTCTCAGGTGATTCATATCATCAGAGAGGTTTGAGAAATACTGATAAGGAAGGGCGGTGATATTTAATAATATTTAACCAATATTTAACTCTTAATACAGTAGCTCAAACTAGAAGTTGCAAAACTTATTTGCTAATGTTGCTAAAGAAATTATGAGACTATTTACAGTGTTTTGTATGGACAGATTTTTTTTTAAAGACGGACAGGGAGAGAGAGAGAATCAATTTTTTTTAAGAGAGGGACAGTGAGAGAAAAAGAGAGAATCAATTTTATTTAGTTTTTCATGTGGCTTTCATTGCTCTGACACTTTGTTTTGCACGTGGTGCTGGGGCTCAAACCCGAGTCCTCATGCATGCCAGGCAAGTTTCAGAACCACTGAGCCACTGCTCCAGCCCCTTGTACGGACAGATTTAATTTGTTATATTTTCCTCTACTGTTATTAGTTTTATGTTTTAAAAATATACTTAATAGTATGTTGGTATTATTAAACTTAATCCTCTTTAATCATTAATAAAGTAACAGTCTCAAGTACGGCAAAACAAAGTATTTTATTTTCTTCCTCTTTCTCTCCTTTGTTTTTTCCTTTTTGTTAAAGTGTTCTTGGGTATGCAACAGACTAGGTGGAGCACAAAGACTTTATATTGGACCCATTTAGACCAGCAATACCACTAACCCCAGATGATACACTCTTTTTTTTGAGAGAGAGAGTGAGAGAGACAAAGAATCAATTTTATTTATTCATTCATCTGGTTTTTGTTTCTCTGTCAATTAGTTGTGTATGTGTTTGGACCCTGGGTCTTTGTGCATGCGAGGTAAGTGCTCTAACCACTGAACCACCTTTCCAGCCCCCAGGCCCATGCTCTCTCTGTCTTTTTTTTTTTTTTAAGAGAGAAGGAGAGAGAGAGAGAGAATCAATTTTTATTGAGCTGTTCACATGGCTTTCATTGCTCTGACATTTAGCTGTGTACGTGGGTGCTGGGGTTTGAACCTGTGTACTGGTGCATGCCAGGCAAGCACCGTTACCACCAAGCCACCACTCCAGCCCCCCCATGCTCTCTTTTAATGGCTTTTTTGGTAGAAGTAAGTCGGATCTTTTTGGGATCATTTGTTATCACACGCATACACCCTATGTCCCCCATGTTCCATGCAAATTAAGCAATAACAGAGAACAGAAATTACTAGAGCTCACAAATCCAACTTTAGCTTAGCAAACTCATATAAGGAAGTAAAAAATTGTATACTAGAGATAAGATCAGATCAGGGAGGGACAAAGACCTGAAACATACAAAGATTAAATAGTGGTGTTGGAGAAGACCCTAAAGGGAAATATTAGGAAAGCTTTAAATTAACTCAATCCACTCTGATGTCTGCAGCAGTGTGGAATTCTGGAACCCCGTGGTATACTTGTCCACAGCCTTCGATGCACCTGGGGCTTATCTGATGTGAGGTATTTTATTTATCAAATGGAAGTTGGCTGGAGCGTTGGCTCGGCAGTTAGAGCGCTTGCCTGGCACGCACAAGGACCTGGGTTCAAACCCCAGCACCGCGTACACAACTGTTAGAAATACACAACTGTTAGAAAAACAAAACCAAAAATCAATTCTCCCTCTTTCTCTTAAAAAAAAAAAGGAAGCCAATCTTCACTATATTTTCCTGCTAAATACCCTTCGAGTTTCCTGGGAGCAGTTTCCCCCCACCGGGTTGTGGTTACCGAACCAATGAAGCTTTTACAAGTTTGGCACAGCAACTTGATGCACAGCCGACCCCTGAGCAGTATTCTGGCTGCAGTGCATCCTATCCAAAAGGTGCCTGCTGCTTCTTCCACTCCTTGGATTACTTTGTTTATTAGAGTCTGGTATTCCCAGGGATGCAAGGCTAGGGAGAATAAAAGCACACAAGATGCCCTTACAAACGTTCCCTGTTCGTTTGACCTTGGAGGGATCTGCTAGGAAATGGAAAGACCTGCTCTACTTCCTGAGAACATTATAGCAAAAGGAATTTTCAGCTGGGTGTTATTTTTGGGAAGTGTTCAGATTTCTCTAAGCTGATTTCCCTCCCTAACAGAATGGGAGGAAAGAAATCCAAAGATCATCCTTAAAAAAATAGAGGCAGTGTTATCGGTTACCTGGTCTCCATGTCTACTCAAGAAGGTAGATGGACGATGGCTACATTTGTGTAGACCTTTTCTCTAGAATGTTCCAAACTCAACATGTTATGGGTATCTGGTTTAAATCTAAAAACAAACAAACAAAATAACTTTCTATATGCCATCAAAGAAAAAGAATAAGAAGTTACTGGTATGTTTGAGTAAGGCAAATGATTTTGAATGCTGATCCCATCCCACCCCACACTCCCAGTTCCTGATTGAAAGGAATACAATATAAGTAAAATGAGCATCATGCTACAAGGAGAAAAGAATATCATCTGCATTCCAGAAACACTGAGGAATTTCTATAGGACTACAGCAAGACCACACTGAAGGAAAAGTGCTAGGGCATCCTAACCTCCTCTCCCCCCTGGAAAGCAGATCCTGGAATAATTAATGGAGATGTTGGAATTTACTAACATCCCTAATTAGACATAGCAGGAGTCCGCATAATAGAGTCCACCTGTTGTCCCCAGCCCTGGGGAGGTTGCAAGAAGAGGAGGATCACTTGAGTCCAGGAGTTTGAGACTAGCCTGGACAACACAGCAAGACCCTGTCAAAAAAAAAAGACCATGGATCTATCACATTACTCACATTATTCGCCATCCTTTTTGCCTTTAAGAATGTTGTTGGAGGGGTTGGGGATTTAGTTTAGTGGCAGAGAGCTTGCCTAGCACACATAAGGCCCCGAGTTCAGTCCTCAGCCCTAAAAAAAAAAAAAAAAAAAGAATGTTGTTGGAGGGGCTGGAGCAGTGGCTCGGTGGTTATGGCACTTGCTTGGCATGCGCAAGTCCATGGGTTTGAACCCCAGCACCATGTACATAACGAACTGTCAGAGCAATGAAAGCCACGTGAAAAACTAGATAAAATTGATTCTCTCTTTCACTGTCCCTCTCTCTTAAAAAAAAAAAAAAAGAAAAGAAAAGAATGTTGTTGGTGCTATGGTGCACACCTATAATCCCAGCTCGGGAGGCTGAGGCAGGAGGATTTCGAGTTTAAAGAGAGCCTCAGCAACTGTGCAAGGCCCTAAGCAACTTAGCAAGACTCTGCCTCAAAAAATATATATATACACACACGTATATATTTACATATATTATATACATATACATATTTATATATATTATATACATATATATAACAAAAATAAATGGGATACAGTTCAGTGGTTAAGCACCCCTGAGTTCAATTCCTGGTACCAAAAAAAAAAATGTCATTATTAAGTCCCCGGCTGGCTATCCAATAGAGAAAATCTGGTTGTAGGAATGAACAATAGGCAGGGCTTACTCTGGGACCTTGAGCCCCAGGCCAGTTGCTACAGGGCCAGGTGCATCACCAAACCCTAAATCACAAGTCTCTGCCCATCAACTTTATCCCTGAAGCCCTTGTTTTACAGTCCAGGGTTTCTCTCTGCTCAGTAAACAGCTGAAGAACAGAACACAAAGACAGCAAGCAAGCAGCAGGTTTCATCCAAGAGCCAAAGCAACACAGTGACAGACTTTTCCGAAGCAAGGCACCCCCTCCTGGAGTCCCTCTGGGGAGCACTGGCTTGTTCTTTTCATAGGTTTTGGGCCTTTCTCCTTTTTCCATCTCCTCCCCTCTCCAGGCACTCCTTATTATTGCTCATTGGTACACACACACACACACACACACACACACACACCACCTATGTCCACATGTACAGAAGTATCTACCTGATTGGATCCCCTGAACACGTCCACATGCACTTTCGTCATCTAGGAAGTCACAGTGCACCCTAACTTCTTGCCCTGACTGCCTACACAGTTCTAAATCTCCCTCACTTCCTTCTCTCCTTCCTCTAAGGATCAAAAAAAATCTTCAAACCCAGCAACTAGGGAGGCTTGAGGCAGGAGGATCACAAGTTCAAAGCCAACCTCAGCAACTTAGCTGGACCCTCAGCAACTTTGCAAGACCCTGTCTCAAAATAAAAAAATTTAAAAAGGGCTGGGATGTAGCTCACTGGTAAAGTGCCCCTGGGTTCAATCCCTGGAACCAACAACAAAGTAAGAGCAAGCAGTGAACCCTGGGAACCCGTAGACATTTCACATTCAGCACTGAACTTACTCTAGGACCTACAATGAAAGGATGACCCAAGGCCATCTCGAAGTCCATGGACAAGTTTCTCTAGGTTGCATGAGAGTTATAGGAGAAACCTGAAGTTATTTTAGAAGATGAATTTCATTATGATCTTCTCAAAATGCAAACCCGAACTCTGTGAAACAATGACCGAAAACTGATGACCTCACTCAGTAGCCTGAGATGAAAGGACGCCTGGAGGAGAGGCAGAGGCTGGGGACATTTTCTTCAAAAAGAGGAATGAATAAGAAAGTACTGTAAAAGAACTAAACAGTACTATGGAATCTGTCTGTTTGTTTTTGATAATGGGGAAGAAACCCAGGACCTTGAGCATGCTAAGCTGAGCTACAGCCCCAACCCCAATTCAATGGAATTTAAAAATAAATAAGACCCAATAGTCCCCAGGCTTACCAAACAAAGAGAAAAGTGAATCCATGCTATGGAGGTCAAAAGTCTTCCTAAAATGAATGGGAAAAGGATAAGTTCAAAATGAAAAAAAGATGATGAATATAGGAAACAGAGAAGGAAAATAAAAATGGAAAATTGCAGATGTTGCTGAAGACAAAGGAAGAACATTGAAATAGATCTAGTAATTGGGGATGTAAACAAGAAACTCCTGAATGGAAAAGGAAAAAAAAAAAGCCAGCATGTAGACTTAAAGGGCATACCTGGTTAGATCAACACAAAGAAAGCAAAATTTAAACCTATCCCAACAACCATTTTTGATGTTTAAAACAAACAAACAATTATATTAAGAATTAAAGGCTGAGGCCAGTGCTGTAGCACATGCCTGTAATCCCAGTGGCTCAGAAGGCTGAGGCAGGAGGATTACAAGTTCAAAGCCAGCCTCAGCAACTTAGGCTAGCAAGCTCCTGTCTCAAAATAAAAATATAAAAAGGGTTGGGGATGTGGCTTAGTGCTTAAGCACCTCTGGGTTCAATTCCTGGTACAAAAAGTAGGATAAAAGAATAATTCAGTCAGGCATGATGGTCCATGCCTGTAATCACAGCGACTCAAGAGGCAGAGGCAGAAGGATTGCAAGACTGAGGTCAGCCTCAGTGGTAACGCACCCCTGGGTCACCCTCAGGGGGCCTCCCCATCCAGATTCATTTCCTTAGCCATATGAGCCACATTTCAAGTACCCAGTAGTCACAAAGGACTTATAGCTACTTATTTTACAGCTTAGATATAGAAAGTATTCAGCATCACTGAAAAGTTTCACTGGCACTGCTCTGGTCTAGAAAATCCCTTATGCTGCCCTCTTTTAATGGAAACTGAAACAAAGGAAGCCTGTTCTGAGGGTGGCCCCATTAGGTCAGATACGGAGACTGTAAACATTTCTCTATTTGGCAGGGCTAGGGAAATTCCCTTGCCTTAAACTTTTTGTGCTGGGTTGACTCGGATTCTTAGGGGTCTTTGGAGGAATTTATTTTGGGAAGCAAGATAAGATGAACTTTTTTTGCTTTTTTTTTTTTATTTTGGGATGGTTTATGTGTGTACGTGTGTGCGCATGCTAAGGAGTGAATCCACAGCCTTGTGCATGCTAGGCCAGTGTTCTACCGCTGAACTATAGCCCCAGCCCTCTTCTTTCTTTCTTTCTTTCTTTCTTTCTTTCTTTCTTTCTTTCTTTCTTCCTTTCTTTCTTTCTTTCTTCCTTCCTTCCTTCCTTCCTTCCTTCCTTCCTTCCTTCCTTCCTTCCTTCCAATCTTGTATCTGACAAAGAGAGGATTTTTTTCTTTCTTTCTTTCTTTATGGTATTAGAAATTTTTTTTAAAGAGAGAGGGACAGTGAGAGAGAGAAAGAGAATCAATTTTATTCAGTCTTTCACGTGACCCTCTGTGTTCCAATACTGTGTTGTGTACGTGGTGCTGGGGTTCGAACACAGGTTCCCTGCACCTGCCAGGCAAGTGCCATAACCACTGAGCCACCACTCCAGCCCCTGGTACTAGGTCAGATCAACTGGGAGCATTTATTTATTATTATTATTATTATTATTTATTGATTTTAAGAGAGAGGGGGAAAAGGGAGGGAGGGAGAGAGAGAGAGAGGGAATCAACTTATTTGCTTTGCATCTGGCCTTTGTTCCTCCAACACATAGTTGTGCATGTGGTGTTGGGGCTCAAATCTGGGTCCGTGCACATGCCAGGCAAGTGCACAACCGCTGAGGTCCTGCTCTAGCCCCAGCTGTGAGCATGTGTGTGCCTACTTCCAGGCATCATCATCTGATGTCTCACTGCTGCTTGTTTCTGTGTCTGAGCCTCCAACTCTGCTTTGCAAGTGCTTTTCCAACGCGAGCACAGGCTGGAACTGCACTAAGAGGAAGCCATTCTTCCCAAAGCCATTTCTTAGCCGCTCTGTCTTCATGTGGAACTCCTTTAGCTCATCCTCTGTTAGAGGAAGGCAGTTCTCATCATTTTCAGGATATTCCTGCCATCGCTTTGCTTTCAATAACCTGTGCTCTGATTCCAGAGAGTGACAGGACTCCATCTGCCCCCGGGCCCCCTTCTTCCACGACTGGGTTCTGAAGACAGCCTTCCTCCCCATTTTCCTTTGGTTCCGGTGTGCTGTTGTCCTCTAAATCCTCCAGCTTGCCACATTCTCTCTTCTCTGAGAAGTCTCCATTCAGAGTCTGCAGGGTCAACTAGGTCAGAGGAGCTGATCTCAGTGAGAGGGGTAATGCTGGAGGGACTGTCTTTGGGAGAGCTTAGGACTGTGCCACTGTGCCACAAGACTGGGCCACTGGTTTGGTAACAGAGACTTGATTGGTAAATCCAGACTCCTGGCTAGAAGGAAGGGATCCTGATTTATGTCCATTCTTGGGGTCTGGCCTTTGCTTTAACAGCTGTCCTGGCTCTTGTTGCTGTTTGCATAGGCTCCTTTGGGAAGGGCTGCTAGATTGTACATTGTTAAGCTTGAAAAACAGGGTGTGGACACGGGGCTTCAGATGTTTCGTATTGGTATCACCTGCCAATTATTCTAGATCCTTCAAAAGGCGCACGTAGAGGCTTATTGGTCAAACGTGTGCCTCCAAAATCCAGGTGTGGCAATGAACGAGTTAATGTTGAGAGGACTCGAGGGGGCGGGGTGAAGGCCCTTAAAGAAGAGTCTCCAGTCAGCATTCAGGGGCTCTCACCTCTTTTGGGGAGAAAGCTCTTGCACCTGCTCCTTCCGGAGAGAGCTCTTGTACTCTGCTGCTGGACGTGGTGTCCCTGCTCCTTTGGAAGATGAGCTCTTGCCAGCGGCCGAACCTGCCTATGCTTTGCTCCTGAACTTCCCAGCCTTCAGAACTGTGAGAAATTGCTGTCTGTTTGTTCTGAAATAGAGTCTTGTAGCGTGGCCTTGACTTGTTTAAGATTACTTAATGTTAGGCATTTTGTCATAGCAGTACAAATGAACATTCCCTTGAAAGAGAGATGTAAAGTATGGATATATAAAAAGGAGAAGTAAAGTTTGGACAAAGAAAGACCATTTCGGGTCTCTGGCCTGTAGTTTTTCTCATCCCCAGCCCCTCAGGTCAGAACCCAGCTGGACCAGGACACATTCTGCTAGATTTCTATGCATCTGGCTCAGAAGGAGGTGGCGCAGGCTTAGGAACCTAGATATTGTAGAGCTTGGTTCACAATTTGTTCCCATTTGCGTGGTGACATCCTGGTGAGGTGAATGCAGTGGAGAAGGGAGCAGCAGGCTCCTCTTAGGAGACTTCATGACTGGCATCTTGGAGGGTCGTTGGCCCTGAGTGGGTTTTCTACACCCCAGAAGGGGTTCCAGGAGGTCTGCCTGGCTGATTCTGTTTGCCAGCTTCTGGGTTCAAAGAAGGAATCTTCAAGTTGCACCTTTTCCACCTTGTCTTCTTTCTTTTCTTCCTGAACGTCTGTAGATGGCTTTTCCTGAAAGGCACAGCCTCTCCAGTGTTGATGGTTCCCTGTGCCACCTCCACAACGCTGGCTCATGCCATCGTGACCTCAGGAGGGGGTGTGCCAACCAGATAGGTTCCTGCGATTCCTGCCTGCTCTCCTTTAGAGACACCAGAGTCCACAGAATCCTGGCGGAGTAGGGAGGGCTGGTGCCAGGAATCTCCTGTAGTTCTTAGGGGCCCATTGTTAAAAAAGCCATCAAAGGAATTGTGTCGATGAGGGCTCGCTCCAAATCCACCTTCTCCTCCTGCTTTCTCCAAATCCACCTCCTCCTCCTGGTAGATGCTCTTTGTGTTTTTCAAAGGTGGATGTAGGTTACTTAGTGGTGTCGAGAAATTTACCCAAACAGGTACAAAATCGTGCTGTGCCATTAGGTCCAGTGTCGTTTTACAGCAAGACGAGGCATCCAACCTCATGCTAGGATCCAGAGTGTATGTAACCTCTGTGGTCCTGTTTTCCAAACTCCTTGAGGCCACTGGTTGGCTCTCTCACAAGGTTTTCTTATTATAAAGGTGCTTAAGCAGTCTGGCCAGCAGCAGTCTCGTGATGAAGCACATAGAAGCCCGGCTCTAAACTGTCTAGTTCCTGACACTGTCAAAAGGGGGAAGGGGAAGTTAAAAGGTATTCGTTACATTTAAAAGGGGAGTCGGGGGATTGAAGCAGTGATGAAAAAATAAAAGATTAGCTCCCCCACTCTCACCTTCTCTCTTTAGGAAAGCAGGGGGTTCATGTCCTTCCACTTCACTGCGTAATGGCACTGTGTTGTTGCTTAAACAGGTAACGCATGGACATTTGCACAGCGAGTACAAGTTGTTCATAAGGTCATAGCTAGAAGGACAGGTGGTGGCCTCACGTGTGGGCAAGTGTCATCAAGATGATAGATCAAAAATATGCGAAAGCAGGTTGGAGCGGCGCTGGCTCAGTGGTTCTGGCGCTTGCCTGGCATGTGAAAGGACGAAGGTTCAATCCCCAGCACCATGTATACAACAAAGAGTTGGAGCAATGAAAGCCACATGAAAAACTAAGTAAAATTTGATTCTGTCTCTCTCTCACACTGTTCCTCTTTAAAAAAAAAAATTATATATATAAAAGCAGTATAAAAGATCTGAGTAGTCAACTCCGGTGGCAAATTAACCACACAGAAAGCCCTTAAAACACAAATGTCATCATTCTTACACAATGCTAAAAATAGTGTGCGGATATGTATTTATATTTGTCTTGACCTTTAAAATCTAAACATATGGGGCTGGAGCGGCTGCTCAGTGGTTATGGAGCTTGCCTGGCATGCTCAAGGACACAGGTTCAAACCCCAGGACCACATACACAAGGAAATGTCGGAACGAAGGCCACATGAAAAACTAAATAAAATAGATTCTTTCTCTTTCTCTCTCTCTCTCATTGTCCCTCTCTCTCTTAAAAAAAAAAACAACTATACATATATGAAATCTTCTTTTAAAGAAAGAATCATACAGACACTTGATATACTTTCCCCTCCACAGAATAGCAGCTTTCAAAGCAAATGTCTGGCATAAAGCTCCTAAATGTATGTTCTGTTTCTTTGGTATTCACTATTTATAAATGCAGAACAAATTTAAAACAAGTAGAAAGATGGGGGTGAGGAGTAGTCAAGGATAAAGTTCCAAAATGAGTTTGGAACTTTTCTGCGTTTCATCTGTTTGGCTTCTTCCCCAAAACTGAACTCAGCTCCTGGAAGGTGATAAGAAGAATCTTCTACTGCTTTGGTAGAGAAATCACTTTTTATCTTGGATCCATTTCCATTATTAGTCAATCATTTGAAAAAGGCCACATGAATCTACCAATCAGGGAGTGGCAGGACTACAGCCAAGGGCAAGACGTGTCATCTGAGGACAAGTCCCCAGCTTCTCAGTCCAGAGATGGCCAGCCCACAACCATAACAAAGCTCTTCCCCAAGTAGCTGCCCAGCCCACAAGGCCCAGGGAAGGCGCAGAGGGTGGGGTTCCCCAGGCTTTGAGAGAAAAACAATTTTTATTTAGGTTTTCGTAGACTTCGTTGTGTATGTGGTGCTGGGGTTCGAACTCGAATACTAGCACATGCCAGACAAGCTCTGTAACCGCAGAGCCACCGCTCCAGCCCTCTCCAGGCTTTTTTTATCTTTTGTTTTGAGACAAGGTCTCGCTAAGTTGCTGAAGACCTCCTAAATAGCTGAGTCAGGTCTAGAGCTTGCCTTCTTCCTGTGTCAGCCTCCAGTGTCGCTGGGATTATGGGGTGGTCACTGCACCTGGCATATTTTCTCAGTCTCCCCATATACTAGCTACTTCCCCAAGATGTCAAGAAGCTTGTCTCTTGTTTATTGCATACGAATTTTTACCTATCTGATTAGCAAAAATCAAAAGAGCTTAATAGTCAGTACACTGAAGATAAGAAGGGAAAAAGAAGGAAAAAACTTGAGTCCTTAATGACCCAAGTTTGTTAGTAAATTAACCAATTCTGAACCACCTGACCTCCAGAATCTTTGCTATGTGAATGACACTTTTCATTATTCAAGTTTTTTTGGGGGGGGGCTTAACCACTGAGCCACATCCACAGCCTTTATTATTATTATTATTAGTTGGACATAGTCTTACATATTGGAGGCAATTGTTGTTATATAATCATGCATACATGGATACTGACATAGTGAGATAGTAAGTTAGACCAGGATCTACCCCTCTTCATCCTTTCTCCAAACTCGTGTGTCCTCTGAAATCCCACCATATTATATAGTTTGAAATGAATATATACATGTGTAATAATTGTTGACATTTCTGAGGTCCTCTGCCTGCCTGTGCCTAGCCAGGCTTCCAACGGGAGTTGAGAATTCCCCATTGTATTGATAAACCCCTTTGTCCCTCCCTCCCCTCCCTGCTTTCCTCCCTTCTCCCCCGTCCTACATAGGTATGGTTTCCCCAGCCTATGTGGAGTTTCAACTATGGCAAATTTATTACTTAAACTCAGCCAACTATCATCCTCTCTTAGATTTTACACTAGCTTCCACATATGAGAGAAAACATTTGACTCTTAAGTCTCTGAGTTTGGGATATTTCACTCAGTATATTTTTTTCCATCCATTTGGCTGCAAAAGGCATGATATCCTTCTAATAGCAGAGTAGAACTCCATTGTATATACATATACCACAATTTTTTAATCCATTCATCCAGCGAGGGGCATCTGGGTTGGTTCCATAGTTTAGCTATTATAAACTGAGCTGCTATAAATATTGATGTAGCTGTGTCTCTGTAGTGTGCTGATTCTAGATATTTTGGGAAAATACCCAGGAGTGGGATAGCTGGGTCATAAGGTGGTTCCATCCCTAGTTTTTTGAGGAGTCTCCACACTGCTTTCCAAAGTGGCTGTACAAATTTGCAGTCCCACCAGCAATGTATTAGTGTTCCTTTCTCCCCACAACCCCTCCAGCATCTGTCATCGTTCATATTCTTCATTTTTGCCTGGACATTTTCTCATAAATTTATTGGCTTTCTGGACTTCCTCTGTTGAGAAGTTTCAATTTAGTTCCCTATTCTATTTATTGATTGGATTATTTGTGTTTTTGGTGTTCAGGTTTTTGAGTTCTTTGTATATCCTGCATATTAGTCCCCTGTTGGAGGCATAGCATGCAATTATTTTCTCCCATTCTGTACGTTCTCTCTTGATACTCTTGACTAAGTCTTTGGCTGAGCAGAAGCTTTTCAGTTTAATGGCATCCCACTCATTGCTTCTTGGCTTTAATTCTTGAGCTATGGGAGTCTTGTTGAGGAAGGAGGTGCCTACACTGATGTCGTGGAGTGTTGGTCCTATTTTTTCTTCTAGCAATTGTATAGTTGCTGGTTTAATTCCTAATTCTTTGATCCATTTTGATTTGATTTTGGTGCAGGGTAAGATAGAGGGATCTAATTTCAGTTGTCTGCATTTGGCCATCCTGTTTAGCACCATTTATTGAACTGGCTGTCTTTCCTTCACAATATATTTTTGCCCCCTTTGTCAAATATCAAATGGTTAAAGAATTGTGCATTTATTTCAGTGTTCTGTTCTGTTCCATTGGTCTTCATGTCTGTTTTGATACCAATATCATGCTGTTTTTGTTACTATAGCCCTATAATACAATTTCAGGTCAGGTGTTGTGATACCTCTTGCTTCCTCTTTCTTGCTTAGTAATGTTTTGGCTATGCTGGGTTTCCTGTTATTCAAAATGAATTTGAGAATTGCATTTTCTATATCCATGAATAATGTCATTGGTGTCTTGATCATTCCCAGCCTTCTTTATATTTTAAGACTGGGTCATGCTAAGTTGCCAAGCTTGGCTTTGAATTGCTATACCCCTGCTTCAGCCTCCCAAGGTACTGGGATTATAGGTGTGTGCCACAATACCCAGTTGTTCAAGCTGGATATTTTTTTTTTTTTTTTTTGTAATAAGAGACTGCAGGGACTGGAGCTGTAACTCAGTGGTTATGGCTCTTGCCTGGCATGCTCGAATACGCAGATTCGAACTCCAGCACCACGCACATAACCTAGTGTCTGAGCAATAAAGGCCACATGAAAAATGAAATAAAGTTGCTCTCTTTCTCTCTCTCACTGTCCCTCTCTTAAAAAAAAAAAAAAAAATAAGAGACTGCAAAGGAAGAGAAACCCTCAATGTGGTGTGGCTTGGAAGAGTTTTAGACAGTAGGTTACTTTTTTTACTTTGAAGAGAGGGAAAGAGAAAGAATCAATTTTATTTTATTTTTTCATCTGGCCCTTGCTTCACCGACACTTAGTTGTGCAAGTGGTGCTGGGGTTTGAACCACCTCCTCGCACATGCCAGCCCTATAAACACTGAGCCATCACCCCAGCCCCTTTTCAAGCTACTTGGAGTTGGGTTCCCAGTGGCTTGCATTGGGAAGTTTCATATCTGACACATCATGCTCCCACGTGCCTGGGGCAGCAGGGTATAACCCACAAAGGGCATCAGGGATTAACTTCCCAAAGAGCTGGCAACTTGCCTGGAGCTTCTAGGAAAACGGCTAATGGCCTCCCTTCCAGCTTCCAGAGGACAAGGGTCCATGGGGCCGTGGGACGGATTTTGGCACTTGGGGACTGAAGAAGAGTACCAGTTTTACACCAAAGGTTGAGCTTTTGACGTCATTCGTTTAGTTACTTATTACACGTTTGTAAACACTAGGGAAGAAGGAAGGACAAACAGAGGTGTAGAATAAACAGAGCACATCTTCTGAGTCTCCTCCTTCCTACTCTCGCCAATCCCCTTTTTGGTGCTTGTCTCCACCCTCTTCCCAGGTACCCAGCGCTTCTTGGGGCAACTCCCGGAAAGTAGAATTAGCACCAGCTGCGCGTGAGCCTGTGTAAAGGCTGGCTCCAGCCCAGTGTGGACTTGGGAACTAAGGAAGGGGCTGAAGTCAATCTGCAGCCTCTGTTTAGGGCACACCTCATGCCCTAACCTTGTCCCAGTACTCCTAACATCTACACTAAGTCTAAAGTGGACTGGAGATGGGTGTATAGCTCGGGGGTAGAGTGCTTGCTATGCATGCATGAGGCCCTGGGTTCAATCCAAAATGAAGATTGGGATCATAGTCTCCTGTAGTCACTTATTGATTCATTGAAATCCACTTATAAAAGCACAGTAGGAACCCAGCACGGAGGTAGACACCTATCATCTGAGCAGTTTGGGAGGCTGAGGCAGGAGGATTGCAAGTTCAAAGCCAGCCTCTGTAACTTAGGGAGATCCTAAGCAACTCGGTGAGATCCTGTTTCAAAATAAAAAATGAAAGGGCTGGGGTTGTAGTTTAATGGTAAAGTGTCCCTGGGTTTAGCCCCTAGTACCAAAAGAAAAGAAATAAAACACAATAGGATCTTAATTTACTCTGCATAAACCTCTGAGGATTTGCACATGTGTTTTATTATCCTTGTTTGCACAGTAAGCTCACAGTTTTTTTTTTTTCACAGTTTTTTTTTTTTTTTTTTTTTTTTGAGAGGGATTGAACTAGAGAACCAACCTTATTTATTTTTTCATCTGGCCTTGCTTTTCTGACACTTAGTAGTGTATGTGGTGCTGGGGTTCACACCTGGGTCCTCACGCATGCCAGACAAGCACGCCAAACACTGAGTCACTGCTCCAGCCCCGTCACACTCATTCTTGAAGACCAGCTAAATAGCATCTTCTCCATGAGCCTGACCATGATTCCCAGTGGCCCTTCTGGCCATCTGAACAAAATGGACTGCCCTTCTCCGCACTCCAGCATGCTTCAGCTATGTGCCTGCTTGCTTGGTGTGGGCAGTCATTTGTTTGTGTGTTCATTTCTCCCTTTGTGACTTATCCCACTTTAAATCTCTATACATGCCACAGAGGAAGGCCTCATTAAACATTCATTGGAATGAAATGAGAAGAGAGAAATGACAAAAGCCTTTCTGGGGCCACGTATCCTCTGCACCTAAGCCTCTACTCTGCATTCAGTTTCTCCAGGGTGTATATTTGAAGTGGTAAAGTAGTTCTGTTTCCTTTTGTCCAAGAAAAGCACAGAAATCACCAAGGTGATATCTTTACCGACACTGAAGAGATCCAGCAGGTCATAGTGGCAGGAGGATTGCAAGTTTAAAGTCAGCCTCAGCCACTTAGTGAGGTCCTAAGCAACTTAATGAGATACTATCTCAAAATAAAAAAACAGACAGGGCTGGAGATGTGACTCATCTCCAGGTGGTTAAGCACCCCCTGGGTCTATTCCCATTACCAATAAATAGGACTTAGGGTGTAGCTCAGTGGTAGAATGCCTCTGGGTTCAAACCCCAGTACCACCACCAGAAAAAAGAAAAGGAAAAACATATGTATAAAGAAAACATAATAATCAATTAAAAAGCAAATATTCAATTAAAAATGGGTGAAAAACTGTCATTTCTCCAAAGAATACAAATGTCCAATAACTATGTGAAGATACACTAAACAACATTAGTCATCAGGGAAATGCAAATCAAAACTACAATAGGATATCACCTCATACCCACTAGGATGACTACAGCTCAGTGGTTACAGTGCTTACCGGGCATGCATGAGGACCCGAGTTCAAACCCCAGCACCACGTACACAACGAAGTCTCGGAGCGGCAAAGGCCACGTGAAAAATGAAAATAAAAATTATTTCTTTCTCTCTCTCTCTCTTTCATTGTCCCGCTCTCTCACTATCCCTCTCTTAAAAAAAAAAAAAATAGGTCATAAGTGTTAGGGAGGATGTAGAGAAATCAAGCCCTCGAACACTGCTGGTGGGAACGTAACCAGTGATGCCACTTTGAATACAGTTCTGCAGTTACAGAGTTCCCATAGGACCCAGCAAGTCCTCTCCTAGGTACATATTCAAGAGAAATGAAACCTACGTCCACATTAAAACTTGTGCAAGGGGCTTGGGTTGTAGCTCGGTGCAGAGTGCTGGCTTAGCATGTGTGAGGCACTAGATTCAATCCTTAGCACTACATAAAAATAAAAAAGATTTAAAAAAACAACTTGTTTGGAAATGTTCATAGCAGCATTATTCAAAATAACCAAAATGTGGCCCAGAGTAGCAGTATACCTGTCATCCCAGGTATTCAGGAGCTGCGGGAGGAGGATGGTAAGTTCAAGGCCAGCATGGGCAATTTAGCAAGATCCTTTCTCAAAATAAAATTTTTAAAAGGGCTAGGGTGTGACTCTGATGAAGAACACTTGCCTAACTGTGCAAGGCCCTGGGTTCAATCCCCAGTGCTGGGGGGGGGGGGGAAGGGTAGAGGTGGGAATGAGAACCGTGACTACTATAGAACACGGCATTTCGTTTTGGGGTTAAAATGTTCCACAGTTGATTGGATGATGGTCATATGACTCTCTGAATGTAGGAAAAACTACTGGATACTCCACCCTTTTTCCCCCCTCTTGCAGGAGATTGGACTCTGGCCCTAGTACATGCTAAGCCACTCTACCCCTGAGCCATTTCCCCAGTGCCTGGATTCACCACTTTAAATGGGTGAATTGTGTAGCATATGAATTACATATCAGTAATGCTGTTTTATAGATTAAGTAAATCGATCCAGAACAGTGCCAGCTAGCAGCCTTCTTCCTGTTTCCATGGCAGGAATCTCGCTCCTGTTTGCTTTAACCCATTTGTCTTCCTGTTGACTAGAATCCACCCACCCGGCCAGTGTTTTCTCCTGGTAACATCCTGAGGACGCACCAGGCGCTGGGCCTGACATTTCTCCGTAGTTCTTGCCAACTAGGTCAGCGTCAGGGAAGGCGAACAGCCCAGGCTGGCCTGGCAGCTATTTCGGAGTGTGACAGCATCAGGGTGTGAGCAGCAGTGTGAGAGTCCCTCCGTGAGGCTCCTTTGCACTGGAAGGAGCCCTTTCCTCGAGGTAAAACCTCCCACTTCTGGACCAGGAAGTACAGCCAGGGCTGGAACTAGGAAAGCACTTCCCGAGGACAGGGATGGTCTCTGGGGAGCCACAACAGCGAGAAGAAAGGGAAGAAGCACTGCTCCAGCCCTGCCCTGGGCAAGCCTCTACCCTAGTTGCTTCAGATCCTCGTCCATTTACTCCTCCAACCACCCCGTGAGGTGCAAGGGAGGACCCTTCCTATTCCTGTTTGACAAATGATAGAACGCAGACTCAAAGAGGTAGAGTAACTTTCCTAAAGCCACCAAGCAGTAAAGAGCATTCCTTTTCCTGGTGTGTGTGTGTGTGTACGTACGTACACCTGGAAGTGAACTCGGGGCACTCTACCGCTGAGCTACATCCCCAGCCCTTTTTCCTTTTTATTTTGAGACAGGGTGTCTTTAAGTTTCCCTGGGTGACTTTGAACCTGTGATCTTCCTGCCTCTGCCACCCAAGTCACTGGGATCATAGGCGTGCGCCACCATACCCAGCTTCCTCCATCCAAGTTCTGAACTATTGAGTCATATGGGAGTAAAGCAGGTATGGATGGTGAAAGTACCTTCATATTGGGCTGGGGATGTGGCTCAGTGGAGGAACGCTGGGCTGGTGTGCATGAGGCCTGGTTTTATCTCCAGGATGGGTGATGGGGGAGGGGGGTATTATCTTTGTATTAAAGTCCATAATGAAGGGTGTGGCTTACATAATGTAGGCAACAATTTCTTAATCCCATACCCAGAGTTAGGGCTGGTAGTGTGGCTCAATGGTAGTGCTCTTGCCTAAGAGCTCTACAAAAAACCAAAACAAACAAAAAAAATCACTGCAAAATAATAACAGAAATAACATACCCAGAATTAGACCCACCTGCCTGGCCAAGGCAGTGCTAAAAGCCCCTGGGCCTCCCTGTAGGGCTGGCTCCTTTCACTCCAGCACTACAAGCTGGCCCGCTGGCAGAGGCCCCACCCAAAGGACAGTAGAAGGCAGAACATCTGGGCTGTCCTCCCCAGCTGACACCTACTCCTTTCCAAGAGAGGCCGGAGAGAAAGGGAAGAGAGGCCCAGAAGGTGTGACACTCACGGATGAATGGGGGCGGGTGTTGCTTTCTTTTCTCCATTAAGAATACCGTGCCAGGGGCTGGAGCAATGGCTCAGTGGTCACAGTGCTTGCCTGGCATGCACGAGGATGCAGGGTGAACCCCAGTACCACGTACACAGTGAAGCGTCAGAGCAACAAAAGCCACATGAAAAACTAAATTGATTCTTTCTCTCTCTCTCTCACACACACACACACACACAGTTCCTCTCGCTTAAAAAAAAAAAAAAAAAAAATCCTGCCCCAGCAACAGTCCAGGGTTTGGTATTCAGGAATGTAGGTGCTTAACACCAAGTAAGCCTCCTTCCCCTTATCTCCACTCAGCTTCTCTCTTAACTAGGTTTGGGAGAGATTAGCCTTCCCTTCCTCCCTGAACATATTTAG
The DNA here is from genome assembly GCA_004027875.1 of Aplodontia rufa. Taxonomy (NCBI): domain Eukaryota; kingdom Metazoa; phylum Chordata; class Mammalia; order Rodentia; family Aplodontiidae; genus Aplodontia; species Aplodontia rufa. Next base: position 86,425 of record PVKS010001210.1, read on the forward strand.
ACTTTATTTCTCCTTGGGATTTCTCAATTTCTCTTCCTGTGTTGCAATTTCCCCAAGCATGTGACTTTTGTTTGGCAACTCCTGCCTGTGGGCCTGTGGTGGTGGGGAACAGTGCAGAGCTGCCTCACACACCACATCCTCACACTTCCTGCATCAGGAAGCCAAGTGCACTTCCCTTTAAACCCCCTTGCCCCGGGTCTGCTGAGGGGGTCTCCTCGCTGTCTTCCTTGTGTCCAGCGCTGACAGGTGGAGGATGTTTATCTCCCTGTCTTTGGTCATCCAGCATGTGAACACCTTTCTTATGTTTGGAGACTTTATGGTTTTATTGGGAGGAAGCATCCACCCTCAACTGGAGAAACTGAAAAGGTTCCATTTCCCTTTCCCGGGCTCCACTTTGCAATTAGAGCCTGGGGTTGTCCCTCAGGATGGGTAATCAGAAGGGCCTGTGGGGCCTACAGTGGGAAGTACGGACTTCCAAGAATGTCCCCAGTGGTTGGTGGAAAGTGCAGCGGATCTGAATTCGTGGAAAAGAGGGAGCAGGCCAGCTGGCTGGGGCACACATCTTGGTTTTATTGTAGATGTGGTTCCGTGGGGGGCAATGTCTCCTATTGTGTCCCTTGGAACCTAGATCTCAGGTCCTGTGTTGGTTCTGTGAGCTGCCCATTTATGTTTTTATATTTTCTGCTTAATTCGTAGTCTGGGGCTGAAGCAGTGACTCGGCATTTACGGCACTTGCCTGGCATGTGTGAGTCCGCAGGTTTGATCCCCAGCACTGTGTACACAGCAAAGTGTTGGAACAATGAAAGCCATGTGGAAAACCAAATAAAATTGATTCTCTTTCTCTTTCTCTCACTGTCCCTCTCTCTTTAAAAAAAAAAAAAAAATTCATAGCCTGTGCTTAGGACTTGTCCCTAGGAACTTTGACAGGTGCAGTCACTGAACCCCTGACTTGAAGTAAGAGAATCCATCGAGAGTATATGTCTCAGGATGAATACTCGGGTACTCATGTTCAGTTGTGCACTCCTCTCCCCTCTGGGTCAGAGGAGACAAGGTTGTGGGAAGAGTGCTGAACCACCTACATCAACTCCGAGCCTTTAGGCAGGTCCCTCCCTAGATCATGTTTGTCACTTGGCTTAGGCAGAGTCACCAGATTAGAAAATGCCAAGATTTCAGCTGGGTGTGTGGTGGCACACACCTGCAATCCCAGCAACTCGGGAGGCCACGGTAGGAGGATCGCAAGTGTAAAGCCAGCCTCAGCAACTTAGTGAGACCCTGTCTCAAAATTTAAAAAAAAAATACAAAGCACTGTGGATATGGCTCAGTGGTTAAGCGCTCCTGGGTTCAATCCCTGATACAAAAAAAAAAGAATGCCAGGATTTCAACACCTCTCCTGTTCTCCCAACCGGAAGCTCCTCTCACTGCTTGAGTTTAATGGAGTGTTTCATTTGTCTTTCCTGTAATCACTTTCAGTAACTGAGGCTCAAGGAAGGAAGCTTGATGAACTGATCATTTGATTGCACCCTGCCCATCTGGGTAACCAAACCCAGACTCGGTATGTCTCCGCTTTAACAGCCCAGAAAGGAGAACACTGCCCTGGAATGATTAAGCCACGTACATCCGAACATCACAGAGGACTGGAGTTTGGAATTCCACCTCCGTCGGGTGTGTGGCTGGCCTTCCTCTGCTTGGGTAGGTGGGTGGCTTACAGAATGAACCCACGCATGCTCACTGGGGCTTGAATCCTAGCTGTGAATGGCTCCGAGTGGCCGTGATTTAAGTGACCATATTCAGATTCCTGTGTGCTGCTTAATGCTTCTTGATCCTAGGGTTTACTTACCCTCCCGAGAAGGTTGTGGGTTTCTTGGGAGTAAAGGCTATGTTTTAAGTAGTTCATATCCTCCTGCCTCTATCCTTCCTTACTTTTACTTACATATAAACAACTTTTTGAGAGAAAGTCAATTTTTATTTTTTCTTTGGATTTTGTTTTTCTGACACTTCATTATGTATGTGGTGTTGGGGTTCAAACCTGGGTCCTTGTGCATGCCAGGCAAGAGCTCCAGCTGCTGAGCCACAGCTCCAGCCCCATATATACCTTCTGGTATACACCTCTGGAAGAATTACCCAAGAAACTGACATGTTGGGTTTCCCAAGGCAGGCTGGGGCCAGGAAGAGGAGGGACATTCACTCTTCACTAGATATTCTTAAATTTTTTTTAAAAGAGAAAGGGAGAGGAAAGAGAGAATAAACTTTATTTTTCCATCTCGACTTTGCTTCTCTGACACTTAGTTGTGTATGTGGTGATGGGGTTTGGACCTGGGTCCTCACACATGCCAGGCAAACGCTTCAACTGCTGATCCACTGCTCCAGCCATATTAAATATTCTACCATGAACATTTTTTTTTTTTTTGAGACAGGTCAAGACTATCTAAGCTGCCTGGTCAGCCTTGAACTTGTGACCTCAAAAGATCCTCCTGCCTCAGTCTCCCAAGTAGCGGGTATGTGTGTGTGCCCCAATGCATCCAACTTTTCTTTTAATTTTGAGACAGTGTCTCAATAAATTGCTAAGGCTGGCCTCAAACTTGCAATCCTCCTGCCTCTGGGGTAGCTGGATTACAGGTGTGTGCTCCACACTGAGTTTAAAATTATTTTATTTTATTTATTTTTTTTTTAAAGAGAGGGACAGTGAGAGAAACAGAGAAAGAGAGAAACAACTTTATTTAGTTTTTCACATGGCCTTAGTTGTTCCAACACTCAGTTGTGTACGTGGTGCTGGGGTTTGAACCCGGGTCCTCGTGCTTGCCAGGCAAGCGCTAAAACCGCTGAACCACTGCTCCAGCCCTAAAATTATTTTAAAAACTGATTAATTGGGGCTGGAGTGGTGGCTCGGTGTTTACAGCACTTGCCTGGCATGTGCCAGTACACGGGTTCAAACCCCAGCACCACGTACACAACAAAGTGTCGGAGCAACAAAAGTCACATGAAAAGCTAATTAAAATTGATTCTATCTCTTAAAAAAAAAAAAAAAAAAGGAATTTTAGTTTGGTGAGTGAAACTCATCAACAGCACAAATGAACAGCCCTGCCCAATGTGTGATCAGGGTTTCAGCCATCTAGTGAGAAAGGCTCTCAAATTGGAGCTCTGGCCTCACTGCTGTTTAGGGTGATGGCAATGGGGGAGGGGTATAAAGTGGGATCAGATTTGTTAATGATGGGAAATGTTTAAGAATATGGTTCAAATACATATTCAAGTATTTCTGAAAAGAACGCATTAGACCTAAGAAAGCCTTTTTCCAATCCTAAAATGTCTGGCAATAAGCTGAAGACTTCTATGTAATCTTAAAAATTCAGAATTCCCAACACATTGTTAGAGGAATTCTCTGAGCATGCAGCCTGAAATCTGATATGTAAAAGGTCCGGGCTCTTGGGGTGGTCACAGCCTAGCGAAATACAAGGGGATTTAAGATTTTTTTTTTTAGGGGAGTGGAGTATTGGGAATTAAACCCAGAGCCCTTAACCATATCCCCAGCCCTTTTAATTTTTTTATTTTGAGACAGGGTCTTTCTTGCTAAGTTGCTGAGGCTGGCTTTGAACTTGTGCTCCTCCTGCCTCAGCCTCCTGAGCCACTGGGATTATAGGTGTGCCCCACAATGACTATCATCCTTATTTCCACTGGAGGGATGCATGGTAGTTTAACACCTACAAAGCTTCATATTAAACTTAATAAAAATTGAAATTTCTAATGCACAACCAACAAAAACCATAAAAGAGAAATGCTCAAATTAGAACACTTCTGAGAGCAAAAGGGGTTGTTCTCCTGGAAAACAGGCATGCACTGGAATTGTTCCAAGGAGAAGACGACTTCACTGGCCTCTTAGCTGTGCCTCAGTTATTATGAACTTATTCATAAATAAGGACTAGAGTTTTTTTGTTTTGTTCCTGGGTGTTGAACCCAGGGTGCTCTAATACTTTTTTTTTTTTTTATCTGGTTTTTGTTTTCTTGACACTTAGCTGTGTATGTGGTGCTGGGGTTTGAACCTAGGTTCTCATGCATGCCAGGCAAGCACTCTACCACTGAGCCACTGCTCCAGCCCAGTTCTTCTTTTTTTAGGGCTGAGGACCGAACTCAGGGCCTTGCACATGCTGGGCAAGCACTCTGCCACTGAGCTAAATCCCCAACCACCAGTTCTTCTATTTTTTAATTTTGAGACAGGGCCTCACAGAGTTGCTGAGGTTGTCCTCAGGAGATCCTCCTGACTCAGCCTCTCCAGTCAGTGGAATTGCAGGAATGCACCTTGATGCCCAGAAGGGCTGGATTCCTACTGTCACCTCCACCTCTGGGAATGGCTATGGCAGGAACTGACCCAGATGCTCCATGGTGTCTGGAAGAGGGCTCTGATTCCCTTGGCCTTTCCCTTCAAGTGTGGAGATGGCAGTTCCAGCTCTTGTATCCACTTGGGAAGTAGATCTGCGCCAGGGTCAGGAAAGCTAAGGTTTTCAGAAATCCTCAGTGCGGTCTGCTTTTTTTTTTATCACTGGCTAGAATAGTGCCCTGCTACAAGGGAGGCTGGAAGTCAGGTTTCAACAGTGGAGTAAAGCAGGGGAGAGAGGGTTGGACTGGATCAGGTCAATGGACCTGCAGCAGAGAGCTCTCAGGGCACAAGAGCGCAATTCCAGCTCCTTAGGTTGGGGTAGAGGGATGGAAAAGCAATCTAGGCTGAAAACCCAGCCTCAGAGCTCGCCTGACAGTCAGGGTGGCAAGGAGCCTTCTGAGCAGAACTGACCACAGGAAGTTCAGGGTGGCCCTGGGGGCGGCAAGGAGCCAGATGCTAATGAGCTTGGATTCTATCAGCTACTTTGTGAATCATTTGGAGCACTTCAGAAGAGACCCCTGGGTACCCCCAGACCACCTAGTGAACCCCTCCAGGTGATTCCTTTGATCTGGCCGGCCAAGGAGATTTGACAATAGGGTAGACCAGGGGTTCTCAAAATGAAGGTGCTGGCTAAAGCCACATGCAGGGACCTCCCCAGACCATGGAATCAGAATAAACTCAGCAAGTGAGGGAGTTGCTGGACTCAGGGGATGGTCCCTGGGTCTCTGCCACGGGTGGGGCGGGGAATGAAGGTGGACCAGTTCTACCTGTGAAGTGCAAACAGAAACTGGAAAATCCACAGGAAAGAGGTGTCCAGTGCTTTCTGGGTCCCAGCAGGGCTTCTCCTGGGCTCATTCCCGGACTTGCCCTACCCTTAACTTCTTTCCCTCACAAATACTCCCCAACTCAGGGCCCCAGCGTTAGCCTCAGGGTACAGGGAGAAAGCTGCTGGTGCCTCAGGGAAGGGGAAGGAGGGAATGTGGGTGTCAGATCTCAGGGCTGGATGGGAACTGCCAGCCACTGCCCACTAGCGTGGGTTGTTCAGGGCAAAGCCTCACATTTATCTCGAGTCAGATGTGTATTCTAAGTAAAATTCGGTAACCTCTAGGATTCTGTGCTGTTTCTGGTGTTTGTAGCTAGAGAGGATGTATAAAAATGTGCAATGATCATTGATAAAGCAAGCCGTTGGCCCTCCACCTGAGAAGTCGGCTTTCATTTGTCTTTTTTTTTTCTTTTTAAGAGAGAGGGACGGTGAAAGAGAGAATCAATTTTATTTAGTTTTAAAATTTAATTTAGCTTTCGTTGCTCCGACACTCGGGTGTGTGGAGCTGGGGTGGAGCCCAGCTCCTTGCACATGGCAGGCCAGCACTCTACCTTTCTCTTTTATTGGAGCTGCTGGCTGGATGCCAAGGTCATGCTTGCTCTGGGCCCCCAGGGGCAGAAAGGCACAGCTCCGCACCTGGAGTGTTCTCTGCAGAAGTACTCGGAGACAAAGATGTTGTGATTAGTAGGGACAACAGTGACTTCCCTGAGGCCAGCAAGGAGGTTCGGATCCAGAAGGGGATCAGGATGCAGCAGGGGAGGAGAGAGAGGCAAAGTTGCCACTGAGCTGGGCTTGGAAGCCCACCCGCTGGAGGTAGTCAGCCCCAGAAGAAGTTTATTCTGGCTAAAGGAGCTAGAAGGAAGGGATCTTGGTGGGATTTCAGGGATAAAAACAGGAGAGTATTTACAGACCTCTTCCCTCCCCCAGAGATTATCGCACAGCCTGTCCCTCTCTCCCCTCCCTCACTCCCGGAATCTCCCTGAGCAAAGAATGAGCAGAAAAGGCCAAAGGCTGGGTGGAGAGGAGCGGAGAGGCCAATCCTCTGATAAAGTGTGGGATGGGGAGGAAATGGGTGGGTGTCATTCCCGGAACTTGAACTGTGCTTCTGGAACCCAGCCCTGTTCAGTAAGATCTGCAGTCCGAGTAATGAGGGTTTGCGGTGGCTTTCCCTCAATCCCGATATCCAGACCCTAACAGTCCCTCTGAGTCCAGTGGCCATTATTCCTTTCCTCCTTCGCTGAACTAAGAGGAGCACATTCTTCTAGATGCTAGTGATACAGACAGGGGCATAACAAAGACCTCCGCCATAGAACACTTCCATTCTCCTGGGGGAGGCAGCCAAGGAATGATCAAACAAGTAAGGTTGAAGAGGAACCAGGAGGACAGCGATGGGGCACAGGTGCCTGTGGGGGAGAGGCTCCAATGAGAAGGCAGCAGGTGGGCAGAGGTGTGAAGGCAGGGAGGGCACAAGGAGCCCTGGCATCTGGGGAAATTGCCTTCCAGGTGGGGAGAATCGTGTCTGCGCAGGCCCTGAAGAGCCGCAAGGCTGCTGGTGTGATGGAATGGCTGGGAAGGCGGGGATCATCGCAAAGGTCCGAAAGGAGTTTAAGAGCAGCAGGAACTGCTTTAGGCAGGTCGCCTAATCCCCCTAAGACTCAGTTTCCTTGTCTATAAAATGGAAAGATGGCATTGTGCACCATGGTGTTCTATAACTTTCTCCAAATAAATGGCAGCTATTATTACAGTTATCATAAACAGAATGCATACAAGTTCCGTGTTTAATGTTTGTTTTTTTAAAGAGGGACAGTGAGATAGAAACAATTTTTATTTAGATTTTCATTTGGCTTTCGTTGTTCAGAGATCTCGTTGTGTACGTGGTGCTCGGGTTTGAACTCATGTACTCATGCATGCTGGGCAAGCGCCCTAACAACTGAGCCACCGCTCCAGCCCCTCGTATTTAATGTTAACACTTTCCTGAAGAGGCTTTCCATAAGACAAATGCTAGATTATTTTATCTGATTTATAAGAATATCTTATATTTTCTATTCTTTGGTACTGGGGTTTGAACCCAGGAGCACTCTACCACCGAACTACATCCCCAGTCCTTCTTAGTTTTTATTTTGAGACAGGGTCTGGCTAAGTTGCTGAGGATGTCCTCGAACTGCGTTAGCCTCCTGAGTCACTGGTATTACAGGCATATGTCCAAGGCATAAATTTTGTTTTATATCTTAGGGCTGGAGCAGTGGATCGGTGGTTACAGCGCTTGCCTGGCATGTGCAAGGATGCGGATTCGAACCCCAGCACCACATACACAACAGAGTGTTGGAGCAACAAGGTCCACATGGAAAACTAAATAAAATTGATTCTCTTTCACTCTCCCTCTCTCTTAAAAAAGTAAAAAATCTTAAATTACATTGACAGTCACCTGTGCTGTGTTTGGAGGACAGGAGCCTCATGTACGAGTCATGACAGGCTATACTTACCATCTCTCCTACTCCTCAAAGGCAAGGGAGGTTTGCTATCCTTATCTAGAGCTTCCGTACAGGGACCCAAAGGAGGAAAGAGCTTGGCTACGTCCAGGCAAAACTGTTGTCAGAGCCAGATTGAGGATCTTCTGACAGAAGCTCAAAGTTTCTCTTTAAGTTGAAACTTCCTTCCACTTTCTTGTCAATTGAGCAAGCAGAACCCCTGAGTTGAACACTTTTCCTGTGAGCGCTGAGCAATGGTCAGCATAAGGCGATAGTCTCTTTAATCTTACGTTTAGGTTTTTTGTTTTGTTTTTGGTACTGGGGATTGAACCCAGGGATGCTTTACCATTGAGCCGCATCCCCAGCCCTTTTTATTTTTTATTTTTTTTTTGAGACAGGGTTTCACTAAATTGCCAAGGGTCTTGCTAAGTTGCTGAAGCTGGCCTCAAACTGGTGATTCTCCTGTGTCAGCCTCCCAAGTCACTGGGTGTTTCCTTTGAAGTTTCTATCTCTACCTCTGTATTCCTGTCCCCCCACCCCCCAAAAAATTTCCCAGTACCAAAAAATAAAATAGTGGATAATTAGAATTCAGAAATCCTTGTTATAAAGAGAGTGTTTTGATAAAAAGGAATTTGCTGTACCAAGCTTTTCTGTTTACATTTACCCATAGTGTACATACTGTCTTCTGCCAGGAAATTTACCTTTGCTCACTAGGCATTAGCCAATGGAGAAGGGGTTTATGTTCGACAAAGAGGCCACAACCACACAGTGCACCCCTGCTTTAATCTTTTCAGAATAAAATGCCTGCCGTTATGCCAGGCCCAACCTTAAAAAACAGTTAAGTAATATGGAAGATAGCCACTACCATAAAACTTCTTCCACAGCTGAGGATGACGGTGGACCTCTGAGCTTTTAGGGACCTAGCCTGACCTCTGCTGGATACATTTGGGATTGCATGGCCTGGGGTCCTTTAAAGTGACCAGCAAAATAAGAATTTTAGATTTGAATTTTTCAGAATGTGTTATCTAAATCCCTTGTTTCCCAGATGAAGAAAGTGAGGCCATATATGTTGATGAGACAAGGTCACTTAGTCACATAGTGACATATTCAGGACATTTACCTAGAAATGCATTATTGCATTATAAAACAGATGTGCAAATGTTGATTACTTCCATTGGGATAAACAACTATTCTTTGTATTACCTATAGAGGAGCATCATTATTAGAAACAGTAGCAGCTGACATAGACAAAGTGGTTACCAAGAGTCAAAATTAGAATTTTTTGAGCAGGGTCATAGTTATCTTCATAACCCACATCACTTAATCCCCTAAACCTATAATCAGTTTTAGTCATTGTTGGATGACACGTGCACAGTAATAGAAATGGGATTCAGAGAATTCATTTTCACAAAGCTCTTTTTCAATTCTAAATTGCTCTTTCTGATTATGGTCTGTTCAAGTTGGTTTGCCCAGAGGAAATTTCAACTGACCTTAGGAAGGAAGACTGCAAGAGTTTAAAGAATCCTTCTACTCTATAACAAACTCTGATAGTGTCTCTGCAAAAGCACCCAGGCCCAAGGCTGGGGCCCTGTCGTCTCTCCTACTTCTCCAGCCAGGAGCTCCCAGAGGCGCCCTAAAGGCTGTGTCCAGATGAGGAAGCTGACCAACCACTGAAATCAAAGTCCAATTAATGCATATTTTATTTTTGGTACCAGAGATTGAACCCAGGGGTGCTTAACCACTGAGCCACATCCTCTTCCCTTTCTATTTTTTATTTTGAGACAGGGTCTCACTAAGTTGCTTAGGGCCTGGCTGAATTTCTGAGGCTGACTTCGAACTTGTGATCCTCCTGCCTCATGCTCCCAAGGTGCTGGGATTGCAGGTGTGCACCACCACACCCAGCCCAATTAGTACACATTTTAAAATTCCCAAGTGGCCGGGCCCAGTGGCATTCCTGTAATCCCCACTGCTCAAGAAACTGAGACAAGAGAATCACAAATTCAAGGCCAGCTTCAGCACTTAGTGAGACCCTGTCTCAAAATAAATTAAAAGAGCTGGGGATGTAGTGTTGTGGTAGGATGTCTCTGGGTTCAGTCCCCAGACCACAAAACAAACAGATAGCATTAGGTGCATTAGTAGAATACCATATTTGAAAGAACATAAGCTTTGGAGCCATGCGGTTAATAGGTACTTACTAGCAGTGTGAGCCTATGTAAGTGACTTAACCTTTCTGAGTCTCGATGTCCTCAGCAATAAAATAAGAATTATAAATGATACTTCTCAGAGAGTTGTTTGAGGCTATGTGAGAATGTGTATGCAAATCCTTAGCACAGTACCTGGTACAACTAGTAAAGATCTGGTATATTTTAGGAATGGGATATAGCTCAGCAGTAGAATGCATATATGAGGCCCTGGGTTCAATCCCCAGTATGGAAAAAATTAAAAATCTCTTGTATTTAATACCATATGAGAAATTAAACACTATTCCTCCCCCATTTTTCAGTGTTAGGGATCAAACCCAAGGCTTAAACACATTCATTCTACCACTAAGCTATACTCCCAGCCCTGAACTACACCAAAAATTTTTTCCCCAATTATTCAGTTTTGATGATTTTTGTTTGTTTTGCTTTTTAAAGAAAGACAGCCAGTGAAAGAGAATTGATTTTATTTAGTTTTTCATGTGGCTTTCGTTACTCAGACACTTCATTATGTACGTGGTGCTGGGGTTTGAACCCATGTCCTTGTGTATGCCAGGCTGTAACCACTGAGCCACTGCCCCAGCCCTATCTTTGATTTTGAGACAGGGCTTTGCTAAGGGCCTCACTAAGTTGCTGCAGCTGGCTTTGAACTTGTAATCCTCCTTCCTCAGCCACCTGAGCTGCTGGGATTACAGCTGTGTGCTACTGCACCCAGAAACATACCACATCTAAATTTATTTTACTCACAAAATACTGATTTATATATTTATCATGGAGAAATAATTCTATATCTCCAAGATCTAATAAAGTGATTGAAAATGGATGAGGTGGGGGCTGGAGCGGTGGCTCAGTGGTTTCAGCGCTTGCCTGGCAAGCACGAGGACCCGGGTTCAAACCCCAGCACCACGTACACAACTGAGTGTTGGAGCAACTAAGGCCATGTGAAAAACTCAATAAAGTTGTTCCTCTCTTTCTCTGCCTCTCTCACTGTCCCTCTCTCTTAAAAAAAAAAAAAAGAAAAGAAAATGGATGAGGTGGATATTCATAAATGCTTTTAACAGAGTAGTACATCATCTCTACTCTAATATTTTGTTATTAACTTTCTGTGGGTTTTTTGTGTGTGCCTTCTTTACAATATAAAGTGCTCTTAAAACTTGGCAGCTGAGCTGGGATGTAGCTTGGTGGCAGAGGAAGGGAGAGGAAGGGCCTCTGTCTCTTGATGGTAGCAGTGTCCATTTAGCGCAGAAAGCTCCATGGAACCCTGCAGGAGTGCTATCGAGAAGGAGTTGAGAGGACAGGATTCTGGGGACCTCAAAACCAGCCCCTTCACCAGGGCTGGAGTGGTGGCTCAGCTGTATAGCGCTTGCTTGTCACTCATGAGGACCCCCAGCACCACATACTCAACTAAGTATTGGAAATGAAAACTAGATGAAAAGCTAAATTTATAAAAATTGATTCAGGGCTCGAGCGGTGGCTCAATGTTATTGCATTTGCCTGGCATGCGTAAGGACCTGGGTTCAAACCCCAGCACCACAAACACAGCTGAGTGTCAGAGCAATGAAGACCAGATGAAAAACTAAAGTTGATTTTCTCTCTTCCTCTCTCTCTCTAAAAATAATTTTTTTAAAAAAATTGATTTGCCTCTTTCTCACTCTCCCTCCCTCTCTCTTTCAAAACAAAAACAGGAGCTGGACTTGTGACTCAGTAGTTACTATGCTTGCTGCTCCCGGCATGTGCAAAGATTCTCTATCTCACTGTCCTTCTCTCTCTAAAAACAAACAAACAAAATACAAAAAACCCTTTACCCAGACCAGTACTGCACATAGCAGTTTTATGATTTACCTGCTCCCTTAAGGAAGATTTTATTTGCATGGATTTATTTTGTGCTGAGAAATATTTACAGAATACAGATCCAATGTCATTTCCTAATTTTGCCTATGAGGACACTGAGGCTCAGGGAAGTGAAATGACTTGTCACTGAGTTGGAGCCAGAGCTAGAAGTCATACCCAAGAGACTGTATCTGTCAGGGGTCTTCACTGCTGGCCACAGATTTAAGTGAAGACTCACAGGGACTGACAGAATTGAGGGAAGGTGGAGAGTTCAGCTTGAAAGCAGCAGGAACCAAGTGCCTTGTGCGAGGCCAAGAATCTGCTCAGAAGTCACATAAGGTCCAGAAATCATCTCTCATGGATCCTCTGGTGACTCTGGCAGTGTATGGCACCAGCCTTTCCTGCTTACTCTGTTACTTGCTCAAGAGTCCTGGTCCCAGGAGAGATTGGCTGATTGGCTGAGCCCAAGTCACATGCTCATGCTCCGGCTGAACTGGAGCTAGGAGGTCTAGGTTTGACCCCTTGTGCATCCAGGGTGTGAGCATCCTCCACCACCACCCACCACCCGGGGGAAGGGATGATGTTGAGCGGGGATGGATGGGAGCAGCCCATGGGACAACCACAGTGAGTCTAAAGGCACAAAACCGATCCTGACCACTGGGACATATTATCCCAAACAGAAAGAGATACAGCAGGGAGAAAAGGATCTTAGTGAATGTGAACCTGACTTTGATCTTCCACAGGCTAAGCCTATTTTGTGCTGTTAGATTATTGTACAGTTATGAAAATGACTTATTCTCCACCAACTCAGCACTATCTGAACACTGGTTATTTTAGGCCCGCTGCTGAACAATGATTCTTTGCGGTAGCAGGGGTGAAGAGGGTGGGGGGACTTACGAGGATTGAACCCTACCACTGAAATACATCTCCAGTTCTTTTTATTTTATTTGGAGGCAGGATCTTGCTAAATTACTGAGGCTGAACTTGAACTTGCAGTCCTCCTGCCTCATTCTCCCAAGCTGCTGGGATTACAGGCATGTATAAACCACACCTGGCATGATGACTCTTTTAGGATAGCATTTTTAAAAATTAGGTCTGGGTCCAAGCTCAGGATGAAGAACACCCTGTCAGACCATTAGGGAAGTTATGATGGTGTATATATCAGGGTTTCTGGAGAAATGGAATCAATAGGATATGTATATATAGCCTTATTTATTTATTTATTTTTAAGAGAGAGGGACAGTGAAAAACAGAAACAACTTTATTTAGTTTTTCACATGGCCTTAGTTGCTCCAACACTTAGTTGTGTACGTGGTGCTGGGGTTTGAACCCGGGTCCTTGTGTTTGCCAGGCAAGCACCGAAACCGCTGAGCCACTGCTCCAGCCCATAGCCTGATTTATTTTAAGACATTAACCCATACAATTGTGGAAGCTGGCAAAATCTTCAGGGTTGACTAGCAGGCTAGAGACCCAGGAAGAGCTGCAGTTTGAACCCCAAGGCAGTCTGCACACAGAACTCCCCCTGCATCTGGGAGCTTGTCTTTTTTCTAATAGTGGCTTCAACCTTAAGGAGGGTGATCTGCATTACTTTTGTCTGTTGACTGAAACGTTAATCTCATCTTAAAAAACACCTTCATAGACACATCTAGAATAATGCTTAATCAAATATCTGGATGCCATGGCCTAGCCAATTTGACACATAAAATTAACCATCACAGATGGGTCTCAAAAAAAACTGGGGGGCTGGAGCTGTGGCTCAATGGTTTCAGCACTTGCCTGGCAAGCATGAGGACCCGGGTTCAAACCCCAGCACCACGTACACAACTAAGTGTTGGAGCAACTAAAGCCATGTGAAAAACTAAAGTTGTTTCTCTCTTTTTCTGTCTCTCTCTCACTGTCCCTCTTAAAAAAAAAAAAAGAAAGAAACTGGGGGTGTGTGGCTGGAGTGGTGGCTCAGCAGTTATGGTGCTAGCCTGGCATGTGTGAGTACGAAAGTTCAAACCCCAGCACTGAGTACACAAGGAAGTCTTGGAGCAATGAAAAAAGCCACATGAAAAACTAAATAAAATTGATTCTCTCTCCCTCTTCAAAAAAGGAAAAAGAAAAAACTGGGGAGGTTTAAATGACTCGGGCAGCCTCTTTCCTCTCTGAGCCTCAGCTTCCTTGTCTGTAAAATAAGAGATTCAAATTAGGTGGTCTCTAAGGTTTTAGGAGTAAGATGGGGAAGGTGAGTATAAGTATCTAATTGATCTACTGCACCACCCCAGGGGGTTCTCAGGAAAATTTCCAGCAGAGTTTGAAATGGTGGAGACTTGAGTGGGAATGTAAAGTCGGCAGAGTGCTTTCCAGGGATTTCCTACCCAGAACACGCTTCTCCTTCCAAGTACTGTCCCAGCCTGTATTAAGGATCCCACCTCTCCTCGCACAGCCCATGTGCTTCAAGATCTGGCCTCATTCCCAAGCCAGGACTTGGTCCGATTGGTCAAGTGGATTTCTGTCTCCCTGTCATTGACTGGCTCAGTACTCAGGCCTAAGCTAAAGAACATGTGGCATTTCCCTGGTGGTTTCACAAAGGGTTGTTAACCAGTTTGGGGTCAATGAGATACGAGGAGAAATTTGCTGGACGTTTCTGGAACCATTACATGGAGGTGCTTAAGAAACAGCTGCCAGGGGTTGGGGATTTAGCTCAGTGACAGAGCGCTTGCCTAGCATGCGCAAGGCCCAGAGTTGGGTCCTCAGCCCTAAAAAAAAAAAAAAAAAAAAAAAACAGCTGCCAGAAGAGGCTTTCCGTATTCCTCTAGATGTCTTTCAGTGAGGCCTAGAATTGTGGCAGCCATATTGCCATCTAAATGAGGTGAATGTAATCCAGAGGAAAGATGAGTAAAGGGATGGAGGGGTGGAGCCCTGATCATACCCCATCCAATCACACCTGCCTCAGCTTGGATGTTGACTGTCCCCCCTCCAATGCTTGGCCCTCAGGGTGGTGCTATAGGAAAGTGGGAGATCCCTGGAGAGGTGAGGGCTCTGTGGGAAGTCCTTAGGTCATCGGGGGACCACAGCTCCTTCCTGTCTTTCTTTTCATTTTCCTGGAAGTTTCACTGTGACACGTGCTTCCTGCCGTTACCACCTGATGCCTCCCCCAGAGGTCCAGGCAATGAAGCCAATCATAGACTGGAACCTCCAAACTCATGAGCTCGATAAACCTCTTTCCTTTGTAAGTTCACTATCTCGGTGCTTGGGTTTCTTTCCTTTTTTCTTTTTCTTAATAGAGGGAGAGAGAATCAATTTTACTTATTTTTACATTGGGCCTATGTTTCTCCAACACTTCATTGTGTATGTGGTGCTGAGGTTTGAAGCCAGGTCCTGGCACATGCCAGGCAAGTGCTCCAACTGCTGAGCCAACACTCCAGCCCTGGGGTGTATTGTTTTGTTTTGTTTTCTTTTTCTTTTTCTTTTCTGCAATGCTGGAGATTGAAACTAGGGCCTTGGGCATATTAGGCAAGGTCTGCCACTAAGCTGCACCCCCGAGCCCCTGTCTCAGATATTTTGCTATAGTAAGGGAAGCTGACTAATACCCCACTAGTGATGGATTTTTTTTTATACTGATTGTAAGATCAGATGCAGGGAACCAAAAGGAGTCAGACCAAAAGGCACTGAACAAAGCCTTTATTGGGATCGGCTCTTGGGAGAGCTTCACTGGTCTGCTTGGGTGGAGGGCCAGAGAAGTCGTGTGCAGCCTAGCGACTTTATAGTCTGGGGTGGGCAGGGGAACAGGGGAAATTCAGGGGCCTCGTGTCCTTCAGGGATTGACTGGGGATTCCATTGATCATCAGGTGATCACGAGACGCCATTGGGGTTTATCTGCCAGCATCTGATTGGTTGTTCCTTCAACCTGCGGGCTGCCTGATACTCGGCTCCCATCCAGCCCCCTGAAACTGACCTAACATCCTGACCTTTTTGGTAAAATAGGGCACCCATTTCCATCTGGTTACTTCCTGCTGTTTATGGGATGTTGTGGGGAGGGGAAAGCTCGGGTGTTGGTTCAGTAGGGAGGCGGCTGTAAGAGCATTTGGTTGTATGTTACTCTAGCGACCTTGCTCATGCGGTTTCGGGCAAACCTGAGGAGACAAGATGCAATCATTAGAATGAGTCCTATTACTAATATGGGAGTAAGGTTGGGGGTCAGCCAGGTGACAAGAGTGGAGTTTAGCCACCCTGGCCAAGGGTCATTTGACTGTTGCTGCCTAAGCCTCTTGTTCAGATGTCTGAGAGTTCCAACATTCTTCTCGACCAGCCCAGTTTCATTGATGATGTAGCAGCATTCCTCTTTTAGGAATAGACATGGTCCCCATTTGTCTGCTGTCAGGAGATCTAGTGCTCAGCGGTTCTGCAAGCAACTTGGACAATACATGTAATTTGTCTTTGTAGGGAGGCCAGAGATGCAGCAGATGCCTCTACTGCCTCTTGGAGTTGCTGTTCTAGCCTGTGGGTGGCAGTGATGGCATAATCAAGTCCTCCTGCCCCCAACCTGGAGTGAGGAGGCCACGGAGAGTCTGACTACCATCGGTAGGAAAATGGCCCGCTTTGCCCTAGGGAGGGGATTCTGAGAGAGCCAGATTAACTCAGCTTCACTATATAGTGTCAGCTGAGGAACTAAAGTGGAGGGCACACAGAAAGCAAAGGGCATATTGGAATCTAATTTTTTGTCAGGGTGCCATTACACCAGAAAATGAATCCTAGAGGAGCAAACGCTGAAGAAGAGACCTGTATGGTTCAGTTGCAAGGTATCGAGGTAGAGGAAGTGTAACAGTAAGAAAAGTTCTTTGAAGAGCTGTGAAAAAGGGGAACCCCCTCCAAATGTGGCATTTAGCTTTTAAAATGGCTTACGTGTCCTTGGGCTATAGTCCCATGTGATTCTGTAAAACAGTTTACTCTTTAGTGTTAACTTCTGTCTGGTAGAGATATTTCTTTTGGCTGTGTAACTTTCCAGTTTTATTTACCTTTGAGAGAACTAATAAGCATGCACCTCAAGTAACACTTTAAAAAGAACCATTGTCTCTGTTGCTAAATATCCATGTAGGATCCAACTTTGGTTACTCTCCTGCCAGGCGTTTAAGACTCATTTGATCAAGACTGATCTTGTTACTATCTATTGCTAAAAGTCTGCTGACATTTGCCAGGGTCATTCTTGGGGAGCTTGTGAAAGGCCTCTTGGCTCTTCTATCAGTTGTGCCATCTGCCAGGATAGATCAGAGTCTTGCTGACCACATGTGGCTTTGCTTGGAAGCATTGGGGCCATTGCCCTTCAATGATCATTCTCTTTGCAGAATGTTCACTGATTGGCTTTCTGTTCTCTAATGTCACTTGATCCCCCTGAGTTGGAGGGTGAGGCCTGTAGAGAAGTCTCATCGTCCCCTGAGTTTTGGCTGAGCAAACCAGAGTAAGGGCCCAAAATATTGACTTTTTCTTAACCCTTTAACTTACTTAACTTTGATATCCTCGTTTTGGTGTTAAACATCAAGCAGGCCAGTTTTACCAGTTTTAAAATGGGAGTATTTTCTCTGAATATACATTTAGGAAACAGTGTTAATAATCAGAAAAAGCCTTAGTATAAGCAAACGTATATAAGCCAGGCTTTCATATGGCAGTGTGGCCCTTCTATGTCAGATACAATACATAAAAGAGAGCACTTGTTGATTACCTTGCCTGTAACCCTACATAACCTTTCATCTTACAAACTTTTATATAAAATTTAGATAAAGCTTAGACACTTATTTGACCTTAAGAGAAATCTTAACTTTAACTGATTGTGCCAATTATATTCAACTTACTAATATACAGATTTCTGAGATTTACCCTCCACAAACCTTCTGCAACTTAAACACTGTATACTTCATCCAGAAACATTTCTTTCATTCTAATTTCCATGTCAAAGTATATTTTCATACCTATAACCTTTTATATCTCTTTCCTATTTGTTGACCCTTTCTTAAAACTGTATTCTGTGCTGGAGTGTGGCTCAGTGGTTATAGCGCTTGCCTGGCATGCATGAGTATGCAAGTTCAAACCCCAGCACCACATACGCAGCAAAGTGTCCAAGGAACAAAAGTCACATGAAAAACTGAGTGAAAAATTGCTTCTCTCTCTTTCACTGTTCCCTCTTTCTTTAAAAAACAAAACAAAACTGCATTCTGACACAATCTTTATAAAAATGTTTGACTTCTTATTATTATCCCTCTTAATAGAAAATATTTTATGTTATTTACAGTACTTTTTTAAAAAAAGAGACTAGAACAAAGAGAGAGAGAGAGAAACAATTTTTATTTAGTTTTTCATGTGCCTTCCATTGCTCCAAGACTTTGTTGGATACGTGGTGCTGGGGTTTGAACTCACGTACTTGCACATGCCAGGCAAGCGCCATAACGGCTGAGTCACTGCTCCAGCCCCTACTTACAGTACTTTAATTGAAATACAGTTGAAACCTCTTGTACTCTTTGTATATAATTACACCTAATAGAATTTTTCACTTAGTAATCTTGCTTTTGGTGAAGACCCAGAAACAAAGTGATCTTAAACACCTTTTACCATTTACAAACTATTTAAATTACCTTTTGGAAAAGAAAGCATGAGGGGTAGAGGAGTGTGCCTATTTTATAGAATTAAGCCATGAAAGGAGATTAAAGTGGAGATAGAGCTTCCATGTGGGATCGATTGGCTTTCAGCTATTTCTAGAGACACTGCATTTAGCCCTGATCAGAGAATTAGGGTGCTACTAAGAAAGACCTCTCAGTTTCTTGATTGAATGGATCGCCATAAAAGGAAACCGAAGATCAGACTAATATTCTTTCTGCTAAGGCAGAGAGCGGTTGATAAGTTTCACGATAGCAAAGCCTTTCCCCTGAGTCTTGAGTCTGGCAGCCATGTGGCTGACAGGGTCCTGGGATTTTAAAAGAGAGAGTTCATAAAATGGAGTAGAAACTCCGGAAAAAAAAAAAGTGATAGACAGTTGTTCATTTTACTCATGCTTTGGAAGATCTCGGGTAAATCCCTGTAAATGTAACACAGTGTGGCTGGGTGGGTTCTGTTTTGTAAATTGGAGGAATGAATTTCATGGATACAGGGTCAGACAGAGCAAAGTAATAGGATTTAGAGTATTAGAAAAAGGAAGAATTCCCAAAAAGGGAGGGGTCCCTAGAGATGGATCCCCTGAGGGATTTTTTTTTGAAGAGAAGAAGGTGAAAAGTTGAGCAGTTTGGACAGAGAGAAGATCCAGAGTAGAGGTGTCAGGCCTGGAGTGGAGGCCTGGATATAGGGAACCTTGAACCATTTGCTATTGTGGTGGAGTTTTTAAGCTCTCTGAGAACTTGGGAGTTGAATGTGCCATTTTTAGGCCAGTGACTGCCATTGTCCAGCTTATACTGGGGCCAAGCAATGTTACAGAAGAACACTATTCTTTTAGGTTTGACTGTGTCTTAGAGACCCAGGATCTGGATATGTTTGGGAAGGCACCCCAAGCGGAGGGGAGGGTTTCTTTGATGGGATCTGGCCCATGCTAGATAAGATGGAGTGAGGAGGGCCCCCAAGGACTCTGGTGGAGAGAAAGCCAGGATTGCAGAAGAATCAGAGGGAGTCACTCACCTAGGAGGTTTATGGCTGGTGGTGGATGTGATGTCCAGCAATGTGAATGGTCCTTACTGGAGCCACCAGAGGGAGACGTGGTGGAAAGAGACAGGGAGAAGGAGAGACAGAGACAGAGAAGAAAGGAGGGAGAGAGATCCACCTGGTGGAAGTCAAGGGAAGGCCCAGAGGAGCCATCCTTGATGGGAATCTAGGGTCTTTGAGAAAGACTTGAATAGGAGAATGATGTGAGGCTATTTTTGGTTGAGAAGCATCCTATACCAAAGGGTTGATATGGGGAAGGGGGAGGGGTGTTGGAGGCTTGGAGAATGGGGCACAGTGTTCGGGCTGGCACAAATGAGAAATATGGTAGTGGTTTGTAATGGAGGACTAGTAATAGAAGCTTTGAATTTGTGGGTGAGGTAGACATGGAAAAGGGGACCTGAACCCAGACAGGGCCCTCAGTTCCCACCTCATGGAGAAAAAATATATTGAATTGGGAGTTGTGGGGTTTTGAAGGGGCAATTGAAGGGGAAGCAAGAGTGGGTGGGGAGGGTGGAGGGTGAGTGGCTTAGGTGGGCTAGAACTATTAGGATGATTGGTCTGAGTAAGGAGGGGGAGGATGGGAGGGTGGAGCTGAGAGCAGCTCTGGCGGATCTGAAAGTGAGGAAGAAGATGCAGGAGAACAATGGGGGAGAGGTGTGGGCCGTCCCTGGGGAGGAAAACTTGGGCTGGAGAGCAGCTAGAGCAAAGGGGGAGGGAGGACAAGAGAGCAGATCCCAAAAGAGCCTGAACATAAGGCATTCCTGACCATTTCCCCTGTCTGGCAACAGTAATTATCCAAATCAGTGAGGATTTGAAAGTCAAAAGTTCCTTCTGGAGGCCATTTTGAGCCATTGTCTAAAATGTACTGAGGCCAGGCCACAGTTGAGTAAAACACCAGTCGCTTATGGCGTAAGTCATGAGAGAGTCCTAATTTAGTAAAATTAAGGTATAGTTAGCCCAAAGGAGTCTTGGGGTCTAGACTCGGCATTTCCTGTGGCCTTTCAGTATTACCCAGGGGTGAACAGGAACAGAGGCGTCCCAAATTCTGATCATGCTTGCCTGAGGAATGGGAAGCAGGCCCTCCAGAGACTGGGAGGACTCCTTAGCCTACGGGGGCCCAGAAGGAAAGGTGGGGCTAGCGGGAGACTGGGTTGTCTCCACAGTCCACCAGGGCCAAATAGAACAGGTGTGGGTCCGGGGCTCATGACTTAGAGACAGACCTCCGTAATGGAGAGTGCAACTGGAAGGCCAAAGGAAATGCAAGGGAACTTACCCCACTTCTGTTGGCCTGGATGAAGGGAAACAAAGAGGTGCAGGAACTTCCTGGTTCATCTGTGGGAGAGTGTGGACCTCAACCCCAATGTGGGGAAGCCCGAGGACCCTCCCGAGTTTCAGCACCAAATATAAGAGCAGATGTGAGTGACCAGAAAGCGGCTGAGCAAGGCTTTTTTGGGATTGGTTCTGGGGTGGGGTTCACTGGTCCATCAGAATGAAGGGCCGGAAAAGTGGCGTGAGCTCACAGCCAGGCAGCTACTTTATAGCATGGGGTGGGCATGGGAAGTCTGGGGACCTCGTGTCCTTCGAGAATTGGCCGGGGACTCTATTGATCATCAGGCGATTGCAATATGTCATTGGGGCTTATCTGTCAGTGTCTGATTGGTTGTTCCTTCCTTAGCGGACTGCCTGATGCCCTGCTCCTGTCCAGCCGCCTGAAACCAACCTAACACTGATGAGACCTTTTATTTTTGTAAGCCTATTTGAGTAGGGCAAACAGAAACCTAACTGATACATTATAAACTGTGTCATTCAAATGAAGCTAGAATTGGTCCTAAGTGAACCTGGTCAGAATCCTCCTGTCCCATTTATTTTTATCTTTTTTTTTTTTTTTTAAGAGAGAGGGACAGTGAGATTGAGAGAAAGAGAGAATCAATTTTATTTATTTATTCATGTGACTTTTGTTGCTCTAACATTTTGTTATGTATGTGGTGCTTGGGTTCCAACCCGCATCCTTGCTAATGCCAGGCAAGCGCCGTAACCTCTGAGCCACTGCAGCAGCCCTCATTTTTATCCTTTTTTTTTTTTTTTTTTTGGGTACTAGAGATTTGACCCAGGGGTACTTTACCTCTGAGCCACATCCCCACCCCTTTTTATTTATTTATTAATTTTTAGTTTTTTGAGACAGGGTCTTTCTAAATTGCCTACAGCCTCTCTAAGTTGCTGAGGCTGGCCTTGAACTTGTGATCCTCCTGGCTCAGCCTCTGAAGTGGCTGGGATTACAGATGTGTGCCACCACACTCTGCCATAAGGGCAGGAAGACACAACAAGCAGGAAGCCCATACAGAGGGGTTCCTCTCAAATGAGCAATAAGGAGCAAAAGATGCTGTCAGATAGAAGTAGAGGAACACCCATGGAACATCCTCTCCAACTTGAAGTAAGTGGACACAAGAATTTAGGAAATCTAGCAAGTAGATGTTATTTAATCTGTTTTGTATCCCTTGCTGACCTCTTCTGACAGTTGGACACAGATCTGGGAATGAGACCCTGGCTAGCACAATAGTCTTTCCCAGAAATTCTTCCCTGGAGCTGGAAGCTCACTCACCTCTTGGGTTACAGTGCTGACAGGATATGAATTTGGTGTTACTAATGTTCACGTTTCTAGCTGAGAGACAAAAATCCAATGCAGTAGGAGAAAATGAAGCCAAGAAGAGAAAGAAAGAGAAAGGGGAAATTGAAGACTAGCCCCTGGCTCCAGTAGAGGAAGTTCCTGGAGATTTCCTACTTCCGGAGACTCTTCCTACAGTTTTTCAGCTTTGGCGGAGTTTTCCCATTGTGTCCCCTTTCTGGAAAGCCACTTGCAGCTGGATTTCTGTTTCTCGCATCTGATATGCTCTGGAAAACAGTTTCTGCTTCAGGTTCTCATCCGGCCAAATTAAAGGGAACGTTGGCCAAGACAGAGCAAAAAGCATAAGGGGGGACCACTCGGAGATCCAGAAAGGTCTTCCTGGAGAAGGAAACTACAACTGCCAAATGAAAAACCACATGGAGGCAGAGCTGCTGAAAATGAATTTAGTGAAGACAAATAAGAAACTCCCCTAGATCTCAGAGTGTAATAGTGTCCCCTGTATGCCTTGAGTATGGCCCTTGCTGCTCTGCCATGGCAACTTATTTTTTAAAACAGCATGTTTCTCTCTTCATTTCTCCTTCCTCCTCACTAACCCCCCCCCCCCCCCCCCTAATTGCAGGGGAGACAGGATTACCTTTGTTCCTCATCCTGGGCAGAGTTCTCTGTCTCAAGCACTCACCCACCATAGAAATGAAGTAATTTGGACTTTGGGGAGGATGCTAGAAGACCTCAGAAATGACTATCTACAAAATTAACAAGTGAATGACAGTTCTGGATGGAGAACCCGTGGAATATAGCCTTTTAAACTTCCCTGTTTGACCAAGGTAGTGAAATTGAAATAGCAATCAAAGCCTTTCCAAAAAAAGAAAAGCCCAAGGCCTGATGGATTCTCAGCTAAATTCTATCAGACTTTTACAGAAGAATGAACACCTCTTCTTAGTAAGCTATTCCGCGAAATTGAAAGGTATAGGAGCCTTTCAAACACTTTTTATGAGGCAACTAAAACCCTGATACCAAAAATCAACGAAGACACATCAAGAAAACTACACACCAATATTCCTGATGAATATAGATGCAAAAATCCTTAACAAAATCCTAGCAAATCACATCCGCAAACACATCAAAAAGATATGGGCTGGAGCAGTGGCTCAGAGGTTATGGCACTTGCCTTGCATGCGCGAGTACGCACTTTCAAACCCCAGCACCACACGCACAGCAAAGTCTCGGATCAATGAAGACCACATGAAAAACTGAATAAGATTGTTTCTCACTTTCTCTCTCTGTTACTGTCCCTCTCTCTTTAAAAAAAAAAAAAAAAAGATAATACATCATGATTAAGAGGGTTTCATTCCACGAATGCGAGGCTGGTTCAACATATGCAAATCAATAAATGTAATTAATCATTTAAACAGAATTAAAGACAAAAACCATATGATCACCTCAATTGATGTAGAAAAGGCCTTGAACAAAATCCAACACCTATTTATGCTCAAAACTCTTGAGAAAATAGGGATCAAAGGAACTTACCTTAATTTTGTCAAGGCCGTTTATGACAAACTCACAGCTTGCACACTTGATGGAGAGGACCTGAAAGCATTCTCACTAAACTCGAGAACAAGACAAGGCTGCTCACTTTCACCACTCTTACTCAATTCAGTCCCTGAGACCCTACTAGAGCAATCAGACAAGGGAAGGGAATCAAAGGGATTCTAATAGGAAAAGAGGAAGATAAACTACCTCTATTTGCCGATGATGTGATCCTATACCTAGAAGACCCAAAAACTCCATCAGAAGACTTCTAGGACTTATAAATGAATTCAGCAAAGTGGCAGGTTACAAGATCAACACCTACAAATCAATAGCTTTCCTATACTCCAACAGCAATTCTGCCGAAGAATAAATGAGGAGATCCACCCCATTCATAATAACCTCAAAAAGAATAAAATACTTGGGAATTAAAATAGAATGGAAGTAAAAGACCTCTACAATGAAAATTATCAAATGCTGAAGAAAGAAATTAAAGAATACCTGGGAAGATGGAAAGACATCCTACGTTCTTGGTTAGGTGGAATCAATATAATTAAAATGGCCATTCTGTGGAAAGTACTGTACAGATTCAACACAAACCCCATCAAGATACCAATGTCATTCTTCACACATTTAGAAAAATCAATTTCTCAAATTCATTTGGAACAATAAGAAACACAGAATAGCCAAAGCATGACTAAGCAAACAAACAAAAAAACGAGATAGGAGGGAATCACAATACCTGACCTGAAATTATACTATAGAGGTGTAATAACAAAACAACATGATATTGGTATCACAATAGGCAGGAAGACCAATGGAATGACCTGAGGCTAACCCACAAGTCTTTTTTTTCCCCCTTTTTTAAAATTAGGAGTTGAGTTGTTTTACAATCATAAATATAAAGTAATGATGTGATATACATTTGATTAACCCACAAGTCTTTAAACATCTGATATTTGACAAAGGTGGAAAAAATAAAGCTTGGAGAAAAGACAACCTGTTCAACAAATGGTGCTGGATAAACTGGACAGCCATATGCAGGCAATTGAAATTAGAGCCTTATCTCCCACCCTGCACAAAAATCAAATAAAAATGGATCAAAGAACTAGGAATTAAACCAGCAACCATACAATTACTAGAAGAAAAACTAGGATCAACACTCCACTATATGGGTGTCGGCACTTTCTTCCTTAACAAGAATCCTGTAGCACAGAATTAAAACCAAGAATTAATGAGTGGGATGCCGTTAAACTGAAAAGCCTCTGTACAGCTAAGGAATCAGTCAAGAGTGTCAAGAGAGAACCTGCAGAATGGGAGAAAATCATGGCCTGCTACCTCTCCAACAGGGGCCTAATATCCAGAATACGCAAAGAACTCAAAAAACCTAACACCAAAAACACAAACACTCCAATCAATAAATGGGCTATGGAACTAAATAGAAACTTTGCAACAGCGAAAGTTCAAAAAGCCAAAAGATATATGAGAGAGTCTTCTACATCACTGGTGATCAGAGACATGCAAATCAAAACTGCACTGAGGGGACTGGAGTGGTGGCTCAGTGGTTACAGCACTTGCCTTGCATGTGTGAGTCTGTGGGTTTGAACCCCAGCACCACGTACAGAGCAAAGTGTCAAGTAATGACAGCCACATGAAAAACTAAATAAAATTGATATTCTTTCTCTCTCTCTGTCTCTTTTTCTCTCCCTCTCACTGTCCCTCTCTCTCTAAAAAATAAAACAAAGCAAACTGCACTGGGGTTCCACCTCACTCCAGTCAGAACAGCAAAAATCAAGAATATGAGCAATAACAGATGCTGGAGGGGTGGTGGGGAGAAAGGAACACTAACACACTGCTGGTGCAACTGCAAACTGTTAAACCCACTCTGGAAAGCAGTGTGGAGACTCCTCAAACAATTAGGGATGGAGCCACCATTCAACCCATCTATCCCACTCCTGGGTATTTTCCCAGAAGAGCTAGAATCAGCTCATTACAGAAATACAGCTCCATCAATATTTATAGCAGCTCAATTTACAATAGTGGAATTATGGAAACAACTTAGATGCCCTTCACTGGATGAATGGATAAAAAAACTGTGATATATATATATATACACACATACAATGGAGTTGTACTCAGCTATTAGAAGGAACAATATCATGGCTTTTTCAGGTAAATGGATGGAAATGGAAAAAATCATGCCGAGTGAAACAAGCCAAACCCAGAGACTGACGGGTTGTATGTGTTCTCCCATATGTAGAAGCTAGAATAAAACCTAAATAGGATGAAAGTTAATCAAGTTTATTTAATAGACCCACCAAATCTGAAGTAACTGAAGACTATAGATGAAGGCGGAGAGGGACAAAAGGAAGGAAAAAGGGGGGGGGGTATTCAATTCTGTAGACTATAGTTAATTCCCATGAGAGCTCCAAATGCACCCAGGCAGGCATATAAGTCTAGTAATTTCAAGGATTAAATTACACATATTGGGTCATTTATATCTGTAACTTGGAACTACAGAGGAGTCACGAGATCTGGGTTGGGTAAGGAGGGGGATCCTGGACAAGGATGGGGTTTAAGCAACTCTGTCAATACGTATGCATATATGAATATGAACCAACGAATCCCTTCATCATGTAAGGTGATGCTAAACCAAAATAAATACATAAATAGAAAATAAAAAGTGACCGTTTTCTCCCTGATGGACAGAACCACAGCCTGTGGGACAGGAATCCCCTATGTTTCTCCTTTACCAGCAAAGCAATAAAACTTTTTTTTTCCTTTTTCTCAAAACTGTGTCCTCATTATTGGATTGGCATTGGGAACAAGGACTGAGCTTTCAGTAACAAGAGGAGAACTAGGAAAAGCTCAAACCGAAGGTGATGTGAAGGACGGAGGACTTGGTCGGCATGTCCAAGGTGGATGCACAAAGGATTTGCGCTCCTTTGCGCAAAACCCTCGTAGTCAGATCCTGGGCTTCAGGATTCAGCTTGGGGAGATTTAAGGAAGATGATGTGATATTATCCACACCTTCCCAGAGGAAGTCAGGATCTTGTCATTAAAAACATTAGTATTTCTGTGGGGAAACACAGAGGGAAATAAAGATGATAAGCTGTCTCATGTCCTCTCTGCTCTGGGTTCACTGCTAAATAAGTATTGCCAATTTAGGGGAAATTTTTAGGTTGGAGGAATTTTTAGGACCTAGGAATTGTGCTAAAGGGAGCTGTAATGGGAATCCCTGAAGGAAAAAACAGAACTGAAAAAAGCCGTAATCAAAGAAAAAACCCAAGCGAAGATAGTATAACTTTGAAGCTAACAGGTCACAGACTTTCAGGCAAAATTAATTTGTTATTATATTTTTGGCACTGGGGATTAAACCCATGAACACTTACCACCGAGCCACATCCACAGCCCTGTTTTATTTTTTATTTTGAGACAAGGTTTCAAAGTTTCTTAGGTCCTCACTAAATTACTGAGTCTGGCATTGAACTTGTGATCCTCCTGCCTAAACCTTCAGAGTTGCTGGGATTACTGGCATGCGCCACCACACCTAGCAGGCAAAATTAATTTAATCAAGGTCTAAATGCAATCTGGTCACATTTTTAATTAGAGAACTAAAACAAATCTACAAGAGTATAGAAAATTCTTTTCTTCTTTTTCTTCTTCTTGGTGCTGGGGATTGAACTCAGGGACACTTAACCACTGAGCCACATCCCCAGACATTTTTGTTTTTTATTTTGGGACACAGTCTTGCTAACTTGCTTAGGGCCTCACTAAATTACTAAGGTTGGGCTCAAACTGGTGATCCTCTTACCTCTGCCTCCTGAGTCACTGGGATTACAGTCATGTGGCACTATACCTGTTAAGAGTATAGAAAATTCTGGGCTGGAGAGGTGGCTTAGAGGTTGGGGCACTTGCCTGGCATGCAGGAATACCTGGATTCAAACTCCAGCACCAAATACACTAAGAATTGGAGAAACAAAGGTCAGATGAAAGAATAAATAAAATTAATTTTTTCTCTCTCTCCCTCTCTCTCTAAAAAAAAAAAAAGTATAGAAAATTCTAATACTCTTTTTTAAAGAGATAGAGGGATGACAGAAAAGGAGAAAATCAATTTTATTTATTTTTTCATGTGGCTTTCATTGCTTTGACACTTTGTTTGTGGTGCTGGGGTTCAAACCAGTATATTTATGCATGCCAGGCAAGCACTGTAACCACTGAGCCAACCGCTCCAGCCCCTAATAAATACTTTTTTTGTTATATATTTTTTTATTAGTGCATTATAATTATATATAACTGAAATTTGTAGTTACATGTTTATATGCACACAGTATAACAATATAATTTGGTCCATTTCATTCACTAATAAGTAATTTATTGTGCTGATTTAATAAATCTTCACACAGTACATAACATTCTCTTTAAAAATATGTATCATGGGCTGGAGCAGTGGCTCAGCAGTTTTGGCACTTGCCTGTCATGTGAGAGGACACAGGTTCAAACCTCAGCACCACAAACACAATGAAGCGTTGGAGCAACAAAGGCCACATGAAAAACTAAATAAAATTAATTCTGTCTTTCTTTTTTTTAAAAAAGGGCTGGGGATGTGGCTCAGTGGTAAAGCACCTCTGGGTTCAATCCCCCCCCCCGCCACAAAAAGACAACAATAAAAAACAATATAGTTCTAAAAATTGACCAGTGGCTGGGGATGCATCTCAGTGGTAGAGCACTTGCCTATCATATGAAAGACCCTGTTTTTGATTCCCCAGCACTATGAAAAAAAATTAAAATAAAAATTGACCATGTACAGACCCTAAAGAGATTATTATTAAATTCTGAAAAAAAAAATTTACCAAGATCACCCACCTGGGATGAGATCCTAATTCAGGACTCCATCTCTATACTTTTCCCAATACTGTAATATTTTCCCAGGACAAGTAAAGAGTAATTCACTTCCAAGTACTGATCACATAGATAATAAGCCCTATAATTTGGTGGTAAAGTCTATAACTGGTTCAATGCATAGAACAATGTAAATAGTCAATAATTTGTTAAGTGAATGAATGAATGAGCAAGTGAATACCTGAAACAAAAGATTCACTGTGGAATTTCATATTTAACAGGGACATACTCAAAGTCAGACTTTTCCAAAATGTGCCCCAGACAAGGTTGAGGATACAGTTCACACTGACTTTATAAAGTGACATAGCCAAGCAGCCATTAGAAGCCATTAGGGAAAGCATTAAGACAAGGATGTACATGCGACCAAATAGCGGTAAAAATTCCCCGAGGGTGACGGGGATCAACGCCAGACGGGTCTAGAGAGCCTTAATTGTCTTCACTTATTATCTTTCAAAACTTTTTAAGCTTCCCTTATGGTGACCAGCCCCAGAGTAATGTACATTTAATTCAGCTTCTAATGCACAGAAATCAATAGATTGTACCACAGACAGTTTATTACACGTAATCTGAAGTTTAACACAGAAATAAATTAGTAATATACACAAACCACATAGCACTTAAGAGTTCAATTTGGGGGTTTTTATTTTCCCACAAATCAAAACACTTCTTATAGCTTATTAAATATTTCACATGATAAAATAATTTAAAGATTTTATTTTAAAATCTAGGCTGTAATTGCTTGGAAAATTCCTTTTAAAAATGATAATTATAGCTGGCTATAATAATACATGCCTATGATCCCAGCTACTCAGGAGGCTGAGGCAGGAGAATAGCAAGTTTGAGGCCAGTTTGGGCAAGTTAGGGAAACTCTGCTTCAAAATAAAAAATAAAAGAAAAATTAAGGGTGTAGTTTGTGGTAGAGCACCTCTGGGTTCAACTCCAGTACTGCAAAAACGAAAAAATAAGTAACTAAAACAACGATTATAATGGCTTTTGTTTTAATAATACTTTATAAGCTATTTTTTCCCTATCTTGCCTTATTTTGATCTCCATCCTAAATCCTTGAGGATTAGATAAGGAAAGTAAACTCATTTAGCAGAGGAGGAAACTGAAAGATGAGAAGAGCGAAATAACAAGAGCTGAGAGTCTCTACCACCTCGTGTAGGGTGTTATTGATCCCCAAAGGAATTTACTGCTATTTGGAAACGTAGAGGCGAGGGAAGCTAGAAGCAGTAGGAACCTACATTGCGTCTACCACTAGAATTCATGTCTAGACGTGGTAAGATAAGTGGACCAGAAGTCTCTAGGTTTTGTTTTGCTGATTTTTGAAGTCCTTGGTCAAGGTCAGCCTGGGCAACATAGCGAGACCCAATCTCTCTCTCTCTCTCTTTTACTAGAAAAATTTTTTTCTGATAACTCTACATAATCACAGACTTAGAGGATGTAGGCTGAATTCAGGGCATATCATAATCACCAAGGGACTGTGCTAATTTTATTACGTACTTCCCTGTTATACCCCACCCATGCTTCATTTATATAAAGTTCAAGAACGGTTAGGGAGAAAACCTGCTATCAGGTCCCCTCTTGCACTGCAAGAGTTTTGTTCTTGTTTCTTCAATAAATCTTCTTACTCTTACATTCAAAAAGAAAAAGAAAGAGGCAATGCTATTCCCTAGTTACCAGAGGTGTCCTGAGGTGCTTATAATATCTGGGTCATGGTACAGAGTTGTTCACTTGGCAAAAATTCATTGTGTTGTATACTTCGGATCGGTGCGTAGCTTTCTGTATATCACATTTTCTTCAAATTTTAACTATAAGGCTAGGTGCAGCAGCTCACAATTGTAAACCCAGCTACTCAGGAGGCTGAGGCAGGAGGACTGCCTGAGCCCAGGAATTCAAGGTCAGCCTGGGCGACGTAGCAAGACCCAATCTCTCTCTCTCTCTTCTTTTACTAGAAAATTTTTTTATTGATAGGTAACTCTACACAGTCACAGACTTAGAGGACATAGGAGAATGAGGCCTGGCCTGGGAGGGTCCCCTCAGGCTCAGATGGCTGGGCCCCACTGGAAGCACATTACAATACCCAGCTGTTGACAGCATAGGTCTTTCCTGGGTCCTTCTTCACCATGGCACAGCTGCAGGCCCACTTGTGGAAGATTGGCTGGTACCTAATTTTTTCATAATCCCTAGGAAGAGCAACTAAGTTAGAGCAGCTAATTCTGACTTGATTGCAAGAGCACTTCTCACAGTTATTTCCGATTCAACGGGAGACCACAACTCTCAAAAGAAAAAAAAACTTGGGATTTTGAATGAAGTTGCATAAGTTTATGGATTAATTTGGATGAGAACTGCCATCTTAGAATTAAATCATCTTGGTCTTGAGGTGTAGCTCAGTGGTAGAGTGCTTGCAAATAAGGTCTTGGGTTCAATCCCCTTCACTGCAAAAAAATAAAAAATAAAAAAAATGATAAATGTAATAGCCAACCTCCAAGATGACACTCATCTAGTATTCATGCCTTGAATTCATGCCTACATGAAGTCTTTTCCCATTTGAGTGTTGTAGAGATAACAGTGGGACTTATAAGACAAGGTCATAAAAAACATTGAAATCTCCTCATTCTCTTTCTTGAATCGTTTGCTTTGGGGAAAGTCAGCTGCCATGTTTGGAGGTCCCTCAAATACTCTGGCAAAGGCCCATAGGAAAGGAACTGAGGTGTCCTGCCAAAAGTCATGTGAGTGTGCCATCATGAATCATCCTCCAGCCCTAAGGCAGCCTTCAGACGTCTGCAGCTCCAGCTGGTATCTACAACCTGGTGAGTGATTCCCAAATCAGAACCGCTCTTCCAAGTAGCTGCTGAATTCCTGACCCACATACACCGTGAGAGTGGGTAAATGTTTATTGTTGTTGCAGGCTGCTAAGTTTTGGAGTAATTTATTATGTAGCCATAGATGAGTACAGCGTGCATTAAGGTTGTCGTCATTTATTATTTTAAAGCACTTCCTATTTTTGAGCTAAAATCCACTTTCATGCAATCTCCACCCTCACTCCCAGTTCCGTCTTTTTGAGGCACATGGAAAGAATACAATCTCTTCTTCCTCATGGTCAAAATGGGGATAACTTTTATGCCAATGATTAATTCATCACTGTGCCAAACACTAGGGATGCAAAACTAAGTTGGAAGGGGTCCCTGCTCAGGCACACCTTCAATACATTGCCCCAGGGGAAAGTGTTGTAAGAAAGGGGTCCGAGTCCCAGATGCAGGGAGAGGGGTGTTAAGGGGTGTGTGGCTGATTCTGCTTAGGGAGGCAAGGGAGGCTTTGCAGAAGGGGTGGCAGGAGCTGAGGCTGAAGGGATGAATGGAGTTCACTGGGCAAAGAGGGGCAGGATTTCTAAGGAGAAGTTACAGGCAGGAGTCCCCCACCAAGGGTGTCCCTTCAGGAGCAGGAGCCCCTTCACAGAGCCTGTTTTTTTCCCTGGGTCACCCATCTCCTACATCTCTTGTCCAACTTTATTTTTAGAGTAAGAGAGAGAAAGAGAGAATCAATTTTATTTATTTTTTTCACCTGGCCTTTTGTTTCTCTGACACTTGTGTATGTGGTGCTGGGGTTTGAACCTGGGTCTTCGCTCATGCCAGGCAAGTGCTCCAACTGCTCAGCCACTGCTCCAACCCCTTTTGAGTCCTTTCCAAGGCTACCTCCTTCCAGAGTGACTACTCAGATCACGTCCTTTCCTGTCACATGATGCTCCTCAGACAGAGCCAGCCCTCCTCCTGGGTGGTCTGACCAGTGCGGAGTAGAGTGGGCCAGCACCTTTCTTTTTCTGGAAGTTCCATTTGGTCCAGGCCTGCCTGAGGTTGTTGGCACCCACACTCTCCAGCTGACTCACCCTGCGCCTCCAGGCGTCTGGACTGTGAAGTCACTTTTCACATAAGCCCCTGTTCAACCACAGCTGCCCCAGCTTTGTACTTCTGCTATTGCTTTTTTTTACAATATTTTCGGGGCTGTTTTGAAGTTCAATAATTTGATTGTGTAGACTGCTAATCTCAGCTCCGGATTGGCAGGGGCTACGTGGGAACAAACCATGCCACCAAAAATCCCACTTTCGAACACACCCTGAAAATAAAAACCCTCCAGTCATTCTAGGGCCATTGTGGTTAGGAGTGATTCAGACTGGCTGCAGCTCCAACCAACCGGCCTTCAGCGAGCTCAGGGGCAGGAGCCTGTCTCCATCTGAAGACGCCTTCTGTGAAGGGCAGGCGGTGAGCTGAGCCAGTGTGAGCAGTGTGATGCTTAACAAGAGCTGAGCACCGACCCAAGGAAATTAGAACAGGATGTTTGTCTGGTTCCCCACGGCTCCCACCTTCCCCCATCAGGGAGAATCGGGCCATTGTCTGGGTGCAATGCTCGGCTTGTTTATCTTCTCAGACTCAGTTTGGTACAAGGTTTCACTCAGTTTTCCTTCCGCCCCAAGAAAATTGACCACAGCAAGGGGCTGATGTGCCCCTGCCAAATGTCCAGTCTCTGATCTTCTGTCCCGTTTCTCTGCCTCTTTTCCCTATCACTAGTTTTATTTATTTATTTTTTTCTGTACCAGGGTTTGAACCCAATGATGCTTAGCCACTGATTCAATCCTCAGCCCTTTTTTCTTTTTTCTTTTGAGACAAGGCCTTGCTAAGTTGCTGAGGCTGACCTGGAACTTGCAATCCTCCTGTCTCAGTCTTCCAAGTTGCAAGGGTTAAAGGCATGCGCCACCATGCCTGGCCCTATCACTGCTTTCTAACAGAAAATAGGAAAAGTAAGCTTACCCTGGTTCTACCCAAAGCAGCATGTAGTCATGCATTCATGCATTTATTCACAACTAGTATTTATTGAGTACCTACTGTGTTCCTGCTTTGTTCTAGGTTCTGGTGATCCTAATTGGAAAAACATATTTCCTGACATCAGGAGGTCACAGCTCTTAGAGGAAGCACATCAGTATTAGAGGCAGCACAAGGGAAGAAGGAAGCACATGGAAGGTTCCAGCCTGGGGAGGTATTAGAAAAGGCTTCCAGTAGAGTCAGGGTACCCTGATCTTAAAGGTAGAGCTAAAATTATCCAGGGATGATCATAATTATTATAGGTATTATTAAGCATTTTCTATATTGGCAGGCACTACGAAAAATCTTTACATATCTATCATTTCATTATAATCCTCACAACACTAAGAGATAGCAACTGTAATCCTTCCAGCTTCATAAATGAGGAAAGCAAAATTTAGAAAGATCAACTTGATTTTTTTTTAACTGAGAATAAATAGCAGAAGTGAGATTTAGATCAGGTTTTCCTGACTGAAGTCTATTCTCTTCTGCAGGGTTGCTGTGTGTGGTTGTGCAGGTTCTACACTGCACAACTCCAGTGATGGCTCTGTTTTTAATGATGCCTTATGCATGGGTAGTATTTCTAGGCAGAAGAACCCACCTTTAAATTAAAGAGAAGCAACCTTTAATCAAGGTAGTGGCTCTGCAGTGCAGCCATATCAGGAGCTAAAGAATCCTTGAAGATAGGTAACTTTTCTGCACCTCCTGTGATTGCCCAAGCAGAACTGGCTGATGATGTCTTGGGGGATGTCCCTGAGTTCTGTTTTGATGTAGAACCCAATTCTTCCTTCTTACAGAGCTATGGAACTCTCAGCAGGGTGTGCATAGTCCCTTTCCAAACTGTAGGCCACACACATTCAAGTACATAGGACAAGAGGTCTCAGGTCTGCAAACTGCTCAACCTATTTCTTACGCTTTGGAACCAAATACAGTTCAATATCTGAGCCACCCCAACTCCTTTGTAGAATTCAAGAGCAATGAGCAATCATGAAACTGGGCACAGAACCAGGTGTGGTGGTGCACACCTGTAATCCCAGTGGCTCAGGAGGCTGAGGCAAGAGGATGACAAGTTCAAAGCCAGCTCAGCAACTTAGTGAGACCCTAAGCAACTCAGGAAAACACTGTCCCGAAATACAAAGGGCTGGGATGTGGCTCAGTGGTCGGGGACCGCTGGATTCAACTCTTCAGGGCATCTTTCTTTCTTTTTTTTTTTTTGAGAGACCCAATTTTATCTTTTTCATTGGTTTTTGTTTTTCCTCCACTTAGCTGTGTATGTGGTGCTGGGGATCAAACCTGGGTCTGTACACATGCCAGGGAAGCACTCTATTGCTGAGCTACCTCTCCAGTCCACAGCCAGGGTTATCTTACTGCATTTTCTTTTCTTTCTTTCTTTTTGTACTGGGATTGAACCCACTTTACCACTAAGCTACATCCCCAGCCCTTTTTTTATTTTTTTATTTTGAGACAGGATCTCACTAAATTGCTGAAGCTAGGCGTGTATCACTGTGTCTGTCCTTTCACTCCATTTTCTATTGCTGTAACAGAATACCTGACACTAGGTGGTTTATAAAGGAATGAGATTTATTTTAGCTCATGGTTCTGAAGCTGGGAAGTCCAAAAGCATGGCATCAGCGTCTTCTTAGTTTCTGGTGAGGACTTTGTGCTGCTCTAACTCATGATGGAATATGCAAGGCCAAGCACGTGTGGCAAGACCTGAGGGCAGACTAGCTTCATAATAATCCACTCTCAAGATAATTAATCCGTGGGGTTGGAGCAGTGGCTTGGTGGTTACAGCGCTTGCCTGGCATGCACAAGTACACGGGTTCAAACCCCAGCACCCACGAACACAACTAAGAGCAATGAAAGCCATGTGAAAAAAACTCAATAAAAATTTATTCTCTCTCTGTCTCCTTCCCTCTTAAAAAAAAAAAAAAAGGAAACTCATCTAACAGGTACAGATTTTCACTTTGGATAGTGAAAAAAATTTGGAGGTGAACAATAATGATGGTTGAAAAAACAAAATGAAGGTATTAATGCCACTGAAAAGTACACTTCACAACAGTTAAGACAGCAAATCTTATCTATTACCAAGATTTTAAAAATCATTTTGACCGGGATGTAGTGCAACACCTATAATCCCAGCAGCTTAAGAGGATCTCAAATTCAAAGCCAGCCTCAGCAACTTAGTAAAGCCCTGAGTAACTTAGTAAGAACCTGTTTCAAAATAAAATATCAAAAAGGGCTGGGGGGGCTGGAGTGGTGGCCTGGCGGTTAAGGCGCTTGCCCGGAATGCGCCCAAGTACTGGAGTTCAAACCCCAGCACCATGTACACAGAGAAGTCTTGGAACAATGAAAGCCACATGAAAAACTAAATAAAAAAATGTTTCTCTCTTTCTCTATCCCTCTCTCTCACTGTCCCTCTCTATTTAAAAATTAAAAATTAAAATTAAAATTAAAAAGGGCTGGAGATGTGACTCAGTGGCTAAGCACCCCTGGGTTCAATCCCTAGTACAAAAAAAAAAAAATATCATTCAAGGCTTGGGTTGTGTAGCTCAGTGGCAGAGAGCGCTTGCCTAGCATGTGTGAGGCCCTGGGTTTGATCCTTAGTACTGAATAAAAATAGATAAATTTTAAAAAGTTATTCTGTTCATCTACAACTAAAAATATTTGGTTTTAAAAAAATCATTTCAACCTTAAGAAAGAAAAAAAATCACTAAATTTAATGTGTATCCTAGAACAGATCAGAGTCTGTAATTTAGTACACATTATTGTAGGCTGAGGCAGGAGGATCACAAGTTCTGGAATGATGCTCTGATATGTAGAATTCTGAGAAAGTTTTCATTACATTATGTTCGAGAATTTGCAGAAAATTGCCAAAGAAAAGTGCCAGTGGCTCCACACAAGAGAGCGGCTCTGAGAGCAGGTGAGGCCAAGATTCACAGGTTGAGGGGAGCTGGGTGGCCTCCTGCACTGATTAAAGTGGCCCACTTATGAATGAACTTCCAGGCTCCAAGTTGGGGAGAACCATCCCCACCTGAGTGTGGGGATCCAGATCCAGTGGTGAAGAATCACCCTTTGCCTGTTCTCAGAAAAACTATCTTCATAACAGTGGGGAGAGGGGGTGGCTGAACTTCATCCACGGGAGATGCTTGATGGGTCCTGCTTCTACTTTCAGATCCACACAGGGAGGCCTAGAATAGCCATCAGCTCCCATCCACCCCCTTAGATCACTATAGCTTTTTTTTTTTTTTTAAGAGAGACAGGGACAGTGAGAGACAGAGAAAGAGAGAATCAATTTTATTTAGTTTTCAGTGTGACTTCTGTTGCTCCAACACTTCGTTGTGTATGTGGTGCTGGGGTTTGAACCCGCGTACTCACACATGCCAGGCAAGAGCCATGACTGTGAGCCACTGCTTCAGCCCCTGCTGTAGCCTTTTTTTTTTTTTTTTTTACTCCCCCTTTCTTTCTTTCTTTCTTTCTCTTTTTGGTGTTGGGGATTTAATCCAGCGCCTTGCACATGCTAGGCAGGCACTCTACCTTTGGGTTTTGCCCCCAGCCCACAGAAAATATTTTTTTATTATTCTACTATTTGCATCATGTATGGGAACAGTATGTTTAGTCTTGTAAGCTAAAGAGAAAAGATAATTCACTGACAGAATGAAGCATCCAAATTTCTCCATTTAAATTTGAAAAGGAAGGGTTGGAGCACTTGCGTGATATACACAGGGACTGGGTTTAGTCCCCAGCCCCATTTGCATGGCTAAGTGTGGTAGAAACAGAAACCAATGAATAAATAGAATTGATTCTTTCCCCTCTTAAAGAAGTAATTGAAAAGTAACGTGACCATGGACAACATCAGGTCAACTAGGCAACTATACAGGGCCTCTATAAAAACTGGGCTTTTGCCTATTAGAACAGTCTCTTCTTGGGGCTGGAGCAGTGGCTCAGTGGTTGGAGCGCCTGCCTGGCATACACAAGGAGCTAGGTTCAAACCCCAGCACCACATACACAACCAAGTGTTGGAGCAACAATGAAAACCATATGAAAAACTAAATAAAACGGATTCATTCTCATTCTCTCTCTCTCTCTCTCTCTCTCTTTCTTTCTCTCACCGTCCCTCTCTCTTTATAAGAAAGAAAAAGAAAAGTCTCTTCTTAGCCAAGCATGGTGGCACACACCTGTAATGCCAGTGACTCAGGAGGCTGAGACAGGAGGATGGCAAATTTGAGGCCAGCCTAAGCAATTTGGCAAAATCCTGCCTCAAAAAATAAAAAGGTGGGCTGGAGCAGTGGCTCAGTGGTTGGAGCATTTGCCTGTCAAGTGCAAGGACCCGGGTTCAAACCCCAGCACCACAAACACAAACTAAGTATTGAAGAACCAAAGGCCAGATGAAAAACTAAATAAATAATTGATTCTTTCTCTCAATAATAAAAGAAAGAAAGAAAGAGAAAAGAAAGAAAGAAAGAAAGAAAGAAAGAAAGAAAGAAAGGTAAGTAAACAAAAACGACTGGGGATGGAGCTCAGTGGTAGGGTACCTCAGAATTCAATCCCTAGTACCAAAAAGAAAAAAAAGAGAAGTGTCTCCTTGCTGGGACTGTACAGCTTCTGTTTGCACTCTGCCCTGCAGCTGTTGCTGCCCCCGGCCACAGCTGGCCCAGCTACACTCACCTTACCCATTTGGCCTTCACATGATTTAGGTGGAAGGCAAACCCAGACGTGTCAGGTGGTTGACAGGAAAAGCCAGGTGCTCTGAAATTCCATGGAGGCAGGAAGCACCCCTGCAGCACTGTTATGAAGACAGTTTTTCTGAGAACACGCAAAAGGTGATTCTTCACCACTGGATCTGGATCCCCACACTCAGGTGGGGATGGTTCTCCCCAGCTTGAAGCCTGGAAGTTCATTCATAAGTGGGCCACTTTAATCAGTGCGGGAGGCCGCAGGCTCCCTGTTAGGAAACCTCCCCAGTGTTGATCAGGAAAGGTCACCTTCTAAAATGAAAATGAAAATGAATCATGCTTATAAACTATGCTAAATGGTGACTCCTTAAATGTGCTCCTGGGCTTTCTCTAATATCAGCAAGGGAACTAAAATATAAATTGTGATTCAATGACTGTAGCAGGCCTGAATTAATTCACCCCTGTTGGTGGTGAATTTGTCAACGTTTGTGGCTGCCTGGCATCCAAGCCCTCCCTCTATCTGGAGGAGTTTCCCACTGAGTGAGTGAGTCACAGCCAACCTCGCCTCCCACTAGGGAAGCAGGAAGGTCTAGAGACTCACCTCCTCCCCACCCTGCTCTTAGTTAGGACAAAGGGAAATGACAGACTGGCCAATCAGATGTTCTCTTCCTAGACTTTAAATTCAGAATCAATGAGGCAAAAATGAATGGAAAGTTAGAATCCTTGTGCCTTGGAGGGATTTAGCTGAGCCATCTTGGTAGGTTTATTTCTACTTAAAGGTGATTTATCTTGTTTTCTGCTCCTTAGGCCCCTGTGCCTATGTGAGTGTGTGTGGGAGGTGGGGTGGCCGGGAGGGGTGAGCAATTATCAATATATAATGCATTTTGTTTTCTTTTTCTTTTTTTGCAGTGCCGTGGATTGAACCCAGGGCCTGTACCTGCCAGGCTAGCACTCTGCCACTGAGCTACATCCCCAACCCTTATAATGTTATTATTAACTATAGTAACTACACTGTATACTCTGTATCTTAATTTTTTTAAATTTTTTTAAGAGAGAGTGACAGAGAGAGAGAGAAACAATTTTTATTTAGTTTTGCATGTGGTTTTCATTACTCCGAGATTTCTTTGTGTTCGTGGTGCTGGGTGGGGTTTGAACTCGCGTACTCACGAGTGCCAAGCAAGCACCATAACTGCCGAGGCACCACTCCAGCCCTGCATCTTAATTTTTGTCTGGTTCTCCTGCTTCTTATAAATTCTTGGTATCCTTAAAACTTTTCTGTTTATAACAATCAGATTTACTCTCTGCTGCTTGAAGCCAATGATTGGTTGATGTGTGTTGGAATGCACTGGCCCAAGTGGCTCCAAGTATTGTAGAGACACCAACATGAAAACAGCCTACCACGCACTGCACACGAGCACGATTATCCAGACTCTGCAATAAGACAGACCTGAACTCAAATCTTGGTGCTGTTACTTACTAACTGAGCAAACTTTCACATGTCCTTTATTTTCCACATCTGTAAAATGGCAATACTACTTACATGACTGTTATGAGGATCAAATGAGATAATAGTTTTTTTAAATGACAAATGTTGGTAATGATGATGATGGTTTTTCTTTTTTCTTTTTCTTTTCTGCTTTTTCTTGAATGATGATGATTTTTAACTTCAAGGAATTTGTGGTCTTGTAGTCTGGTGAGGTTGTTTTTTTTTTTTTTTTTGGGGGGGGGTACCAGGGCACTTAACCACTGAGCCACATCTCCAATCCTTTTTATATTTTTTATTTTGAGGCAGGGCCTTGCTAAGTTGCTTAGGGCCTCACGAAGTTGTTGAGGTTGGCTTTGAACTCGCCATCCTTCTGCTTCACTCTCTCAAGCCACTGGGATTACAGGTGTGTTAGCACGCCCATCTGTAGTTTGGTTTATATTCACTATTTCTTTCCAAACTTCCATAGTAGAGATACAGGCAATATTGTAATGAAAGGCTATAATCTACATGGGGACTAGAAATGGCAATCCACAGATACTTATCAGGGTCCTATTATGTAATACGGTTGTCACTAAGTTATTATTTTAATGGTATCTAATGGAGAAAAAAAAAGCTGTATCTGGAAGAAATACATCTTCTTTAAGAGAACAAGGTTAATTTTCCAACCTAGAAGAAATAAATTATCTCAAACCATCCCTTTCTTCAACAAATCGACTTCTGAATACTAGCCGATTTACTTTCCTGGGAACCATACAGTCAGGAAGCCAGGAAGCAGATATCCTGTAAGTGTGATTAGGTTATTGTGAATCATTTTCCAGATTCTGGGCTTCCATGAAAAACTAAGTTGCTAAATTTACAAAGAGAAAAATCAGCTCCAAAACTAATATTTGATCCCACTAGGAATCAGACAGCCTGTGAAACCTACCCTAGGTAGAGGGAGGCATACACCTAAACTTTTTTTTTAATCAAATCCTGTGTGCCAGGCACTAGGCGGGACATAACTGATACACAGGTGAATCATATTAGATATCTGGGGTGGCAATGTAGCTGTGTTGTTGAATTCTCTACGTGAGAAAGAGGGGCACTCATCAAAGCATTACATAAATAGTCACACAGTGACAAATTATGCTAAGTACCCTGAGGGAGAAGTTAAGAGATGGATGAGATTATGAAATAGATGACACTGACCTAATCCAGGCAGTTGGCAAGGATTTTCTGAGAAAGAGCACATGTGAGCTGTGATCTTAAGGATGAGAGGTGGTGGACTACATGAAGAGAGGAGGAAGGGGCAAATCAGGCAGAGAGGGGAGCACAGACGAGGGGACTCATGCAAGAGAGCAAGGCCTGGGCACTTACCTTCTAAGGTGTTGTGAGAAACACATGAAATACTATTATAGCATTCGGTAAATATAAGCTTATGGAATAGATAATAATGTTAATAAAAGTGAACACTTATTGAGCCCTTGTTGTACACCAAGAGCTTTTAAAACATGTTCATCAGCACTAGCTACAATAGCAAAGAACCCCCAGCTTTCTGAGGCTTACTGTAACACATTTTTTTTCTCCTTCTTCCCACAATGAATGTGGGATGGGCAGCTCTCCTGGGCAATGTCCTCCAGGCAGTGACTCAGGGTTCTAGGCTTCTTCTCTTTCTTTTTTCTTTTCTTTTCTTTCTTTTTTTGTAAAGAGAGAGGGATAGAGTGAGAGAGAGAGAGAAAGAGATAATCAATTTTGTTTGCTTTTCTATATGGCCTTTGGTTCCCCGATGCTTAGTTGTGTATGTGGTGCTGGGGTTTGAATCCAGGTCAATCCTTGTTGAATCCAGGTTTGAATCCTTGTGCATGCCAGGCAAGCGCTCCAACCACTGAGCAAACCGTCCAGTCCTTCCCCTTCCACTCTTTCCCTAACCACTTTTCTTTCTGTGGTCCTGGGGACTGAACCCAGGAGCATTTTACCACAGACCCATATCCCCAGACCTTTTTTTTTTTTAATTTTAAGACAGGGTCTTGCTAAGCTGTGAGGCTGACTTCAAACTTGGAATTCTCCTGAGTTGCTGGGATTACAGGTGTACACTACCATACCTGGTTGATCCTGGCTCCTCCTATCTTATAACTCCATAACCCCCAGAGCCTTCTTGATGTTCAAACTACTGGATCTTTCCTGTATGACGGCCCAAATAGCGTAGAAGATTCTGTGGGACATTTGGGGGCCAGGCTTGTTAAGTGGCCCAACTATATTTGTCCTCCTTTGGGCTGGAGCGGTGGCTCAGCGGTTTCGGCGCTTGCCTGGCAAGCACGAGGACCTGGGTTCAAACCCCAGCACCACGTACACAACTAAGTGTTGGAGCAACTAAAGCCATGTGAAAAACTAAATAAAGTTGTTTCTCTCTTTAAAAAAAAAAAAATTGTCCTCCTTCAGTTATCCAGAACCCTGTCACCTGACCCCAGTCTAACTGGCCTAGAGGTCAAGAAAGATAGTTGTCATGTGTGCAGTGTGACTCCAGAGAACCTGTTCTCTCAACCACAGCCAATATGTGCCAATAAATGTTTACTAAGAATCAGTTTTAAGTGTTTATTTGACAAAGCAGCACTCTGGATGAAACACTAACAAACGTAGATAGAAATTGGTCACTAGATTTGGGTATTTATACCCAAAGATCCTGTTCTGGCCAGGAAACCCACAAACAGAGCATATTCAGCATTAAACCTGGCAGTGACTGTCATTTGCCTGGCAGCGGAGAGGGGTGCAGTAAGAGATTTCTAATCTTTCAGGGCTCTCATGCGGTTTGAACAGGCATATTCGATCTGGGGTGACTATTGTCTTAACATGTTTTTTGTCATACCTTTCCATTTACTTGGAAATTATGAATAAAAGTGTGATGGAATGTGGGAGGGAATGTGTATATTGTTCAAAAGAGGTTCAAAGAAACCCAGGAAAGGGTAGGGAGTTATTTACAAGGAGCTGAATGGGAAAAAAATATAAAGAAACAAGCTTGGTTCCTTCTCTACCTTCTTCCCCCAACCTGACCACATTCCACATTTTCTAACCTGGATGGGAATTTCTTCTCTAATCTAGGGCTTGGGTTCAATCTCCAGCATTTGAGGGGGGATGCTGTGCTTGTAGGCAGCCCCAAGATTCTGGATAGGGCTTAGAGATTTGGAGTGGTGAGAGGCTTTTAGAGGCTTCTTATGCATACTGCAATATGCATTTTACCTGATTTTAATGATCATAGTGTGTTTTTTTTTTTTAAAGAGAGAAGGACAGTGAGAGAGACAGAGAAAGAGAGAAA
This sequence comes from Aplodontia rufa, assembly GCA_004027875.1. Classification (NCBI taxonomy): domain Eukaryota; kingdom Metazoa; phylum Chordata; class Mammalia; order Rodentia; family Aplodontiidae; genus Aplodontia; species Aplodontia rufa. Next base: position 129,134 of record PVKS010001210.1, read on the forward strand.
CAACTTTATTTAGTTTTTTCACATGGCCTTAGTTGCTCCAATACTTAGTTGTGTACGTGATGCTGGGGTTTGAAACCAGGTCCTTGTGCTTGCCAGGCAAGTGCCCCACCGCTTCAGCCCCGATCATAGTGTTTTCTTGATTGTGTATTCCTGTAGTTTCCATTGGCCAAAGGTCACATTGCAGGTAAGAGGCCATGCTGGGATCTGAATGGTCATTCTGGCTCCAGAGTCCATGCTGGACTAGGTGCATCTGAGCTGTTTCACTAATTGTTTGTTTTTATGTACTGGAACACTCAGGACAACCAGTGAATTAATTCCCTCAAGAGCCTGGACATTAAATACTTTCTTTATCACCTTTGCTCGGGGCTCCCACTTAGAGAATAAACCTTTGCAATCTTAGAGACCATCTACTGGTTTCCACTTTGACTCCTTGGCCAGGAAGAGCACTACCTCCTAGAAAGTGCCTACTCATAGCCAAGGTGAGCCAAGTGGAAAGCTGGTTCCATTTTCTCCAGAGTGATAGTTCATTTAATTCCAGCAATAAACTACTTCCAGGGAGAAAGGACTGTTTAAAGGTCTGTGTCAATTACATGGTGATTATGAAATTCATGATATGACTAATCTGGTGGCTGAACCTATGATTATCTGACACAATTCAAGAATATTCAGTGTAACAGGCTCTCTGTCTCCCATTGAAGAGGAGTCATTTTGCCTCCCATCAAAGAGAAGTCTCTGCAGATGACTACTCTCCTGATCTCCTCTATCAAAAACAGTAAACATTCATGAAATAGTTTCTGAATTAAATTCAATGTCCTAAAAGACATAGGATTATTTTACATTGATGACTCTAGGCCAGGGATTTCTGATATGTTGCTGTATATAACTTGAAATATCATAAAGATCTTCAACCTTGAAGACCCCCTTTTGTGATTTACAGTTTTTTTTCCTTTAATTAGTCTATGATTAGGCAACAGGTCATCAAGACAAGCCTGTAACTTCCCAAATCACTCTTTATTTATTTTGGGACACTTTGTAATTTCTTTCCTCCTAGAAATGCTTTGTGGGGCTGGAGCAGTGGCTTGGTGGTTATGGCGCTTGCCTGGCTTGCACAAGTATGTGAGTTCAAACCCCAGCACCATGTACACAAGGAAGTCTTGGAGCAGTGAAAGCCACATGAAAAACTAAATAAAATTGATTCTGTCTTTGTCTCTCTCTCTCTCTCTCTCACTGTCCCTCTCTCTTAAAGGAAAAAAAAAAAAAAGAACTGCTTTGTAACCACAGAGAGGGGTGGCCTACACCTGTAATCCCATCAGTTTAGGAAACTGAGGCAGGGTGATCTCAAGTTCAAAGCCAGCCTCAACAATTTAGCAAGGGTGTAAGCAGCTTAGCGAGACCTTGTCTCAAGATAAAATACAAAGAGGGCTGTGGATGTGGCTCAGTGGTTAAATGAGTATCAAAAACAAACAAACAAAACAACAACAACAAAAAGCCCAAAAAGGATACTTTGTAAATAGTAACCAAAACCTACTTGTAATAAGCACCTATCAACATCTCAGTTTCACAAATCCAGAGCATATATAAAAAAAGTATTGCCTAAACTCTGAGGTCACTGACTTTGTGTTAGTTCCTATGCATTAGTGACTGTGTTTTGTATCCTAATGGTCCAGCTTTCCTGGGCAAAGCTGGTTGGACCAAGGATTGATGACTGATAGGCTAGTCAGTAGCCAAAGAGATGCCCTTATGCCAGAGCATGGCAGAGGGCTGAAGCGGTGGCTCAGTGGTTTTAGCACTTGCCTGGCATGTGGAAGAACCCAGGTTTGAACCCCAGCACCACATACACAATGAAGTGTTGGAGCAACGAAAACCAGATGAAAAACTAAGTAAAATTGATTTTCTCTTTCTTTCTCCTCACTATCCTTCTCTCTAAAAAAAAAAAAAAAGAAGAAGAAGAAGAGGAGGAGAAGGAGGAGGAGGCGGAGGAGGAGGAGGAGGAGGAGGCGGCGGCGGAGGAGGCGGCGGTGGTGGCATGGCAGAAAGAGGGAGCCCTTTACGGGATGCTGTTGGGATGACTGCTAGACAGTAAAGACATCCGAAAAAAGAAGCAGCAGAAATAGAGTCGTGATAATAGGAGAAGTCTAGAGTCTTTAGCAAAAGACACCTGATGCTGAGGGGACACAAGGTAAAGAGAGATCTTTGTTGTATCCCAAACACTTGTTGATTTTCTTTTTTTTTTAATCAATTTTTATTGAGTTTTTCACATGGCTTTCGTTGCTCTGACATTTAGTTGTGTAGATGGGTGCTGGGGTTTGAACCCCTGTACTTGCACATGCCAGGCAAACACTGTAACTGCTGAGCCACCGCTCCAGCCCACCTGTTGATTTTCTTGACTTCCTATTCTTGCTTTTCCATGTAATCTATAGTAAGCCCCCATTGACTAAGGAAACCAGAACTCAGTTTCTAGTTACCTGTGACAGACTGAATAAACCCTAATCCCCAGAATCCAGGGATGTTATATTATATGGTGAAATTGTACTCAGTAAATGGAATTAAATTAAGGATCTTGTATAATGGAGATGCTATCTTGGATTATCCTGGTGGGCTCAGTGCAATCACAAATGTCCTTATTAGAGGGAGGCAGAAGAATTAGAGTCCATGGAAAGAAGACTTTGGAGTGATGTGAAGCAGTGGCCATGAGGCAAGCATTTCAGGCAGTCTCCAGAAGCTGAAAAAGGGAGGAAAGTGGATTTTGCCCTGAAGCCTTCAGAAGGAACCAATCCCAGAGACACTTGGCTAAATTCCAGTGAAAGTGATTGTTGGCTTTTTACCGCTGGAACTACAAGAGAGTCAATTTGTGCTGTTTTAAGTTACTGAGTTTGTGGCCATCGATTAAAGCGGTCATAGAAACTAAAACACCACCTAAGCCAGAGGTCCAGCATTTTTTTGTGCTCTTTTCTTGAGGAAGACAGAAAACAAAAACTTTAAGCACTTGATAATTCTGCCTAATACCTTAGCAGTGTGGAAAGTTCCCTGATCTGCTTTGAAGAGGCTCCTGCATTTTGCCAGGAGGACCTACAGGGAAAGATGGCATTAAAATGACAAGAGAGTTGTCAATGGGCTCATGCTCAAGAGACTACAGTGGAAGATCAGTCTTTGCAGGGAGAAAGAATTTGACATTATGATTTATTTTTATTTTATTTTTTTAAAGAGAGAGAAAGAATCAATTTTCACCCAGTTTTTCATCTGGCCTTTGTTTCTCCAACACCTAGTTGGGTATGTGGTGCTGGAGTTTGAACCTGGGTCCTTGTGCTTGCCACACAAGTGTTCCAACTGCTGAGTCGCTGCTCCAGCCCTGATATTATGATTTAAAAACTACTATCACCACTGCAAATCAGGTAAGAATAACAGTGAAACTGAAGCCACACTTCACCTGTACCCATCACACATTCATTTTCCATTAATTCAAAAATCTGTCTGGATCTCATTGATCTTGTTAATTACTTCTTTCATGGCGTTCTCATCATTGTAATTGAGCACATGCTAGGTAACAACCTAGAAGTGAGTACATTAACGACTATCTACAACCACCAAGCGGACTACTAATACAAATTGTAAGATGTATGTCTTTTCTGTCAAATTTGAAAAATCGTGATGTACAGTCTACTACCTCCATTATCCCCCTCCCTTTCTGAAGACTGTAACTCCCCCACTTGTGTACGCCCACCTGTGTCCGCCCACCTCCTTCCTAGGACCCCTTCCAGTACCCAGCCATCTTCTTCTGGGAAACATGGAATCCCTACTCCCCTCGCCACACACCTCCATTATCTCCCAGTCGCCGCCTACTCCCTCTTGCACCTGCCTCCACCTAATCACAGCCAAACTCGCAGACTGTGCACCTGAGCTCCTCCAATTAGGGCAAAGGGCAGTATTGCGTCAGGTCGGCATTAAGGACCCCTCACTCCCTGGTGAGGCACGCATTTTTCTTTCGCCCTTCCGGCCGAAGTAAAATTTTTGCCTTGCTCACCCACACCTGACCACGTGTTTGATTTCATTTATAACAACATTCACTAGCTTCTAGCATGCCTTTCATGCTCATTATAACTTATAAAGAACCTCTGTCAGGGAAGGGAGGCTCACCTGTAAAAGTGAAGATTCTTTTCTGTAAAGTATCAGATTTAATCAGTTCATTGGGCTAGTTCCTCACAAAAGGCTTTCAGCTGCTAAAGAAAAGCCTTTAAAAAAAACCTACAAAACAACAACAACAAACAGGTTTCCATCCATTCATGTGGCATCTTTTAGGATAAACATAGTTTGAAAGCAAGGTCAAGTTTTTTTTGTTTTTTGTTTTTTTGGATGTGTGTGTGGTGCTAGGGGTTGAACCCAGGGCCTTGCACATGCTAAGCGATCACTCTACTGCTGAGCTATATAGCCAGCACCAAGGACAAAGTTTTATATGTGCTTTTCTTTATCCCTAAGTAGCCTGAATATGCTTAGTGAAGAAAGCTTTATTACTGTAATAATAAGAATTATTCTGATAATTACTGCATTGATCATTCTGGTCATTGTTGTGTTCTTAGTTGCAGACAACAAAAGTCACTCTAGCTAGTTTAAATAGAAACAGATTACAGCGGGCTGTTAAGATAGTTCACAGGATTTCCAGCAGTACCAGAGAAATAGGTTAGCTATACCATATAGCCAGAAACAATCCCAGGAGAAATATCCAATCAGTGGCTCAGCGGATACAGCACTTGCTTGGCACGCGTGAGTATGCAGGTTCAAACCCCAGCACCATGTACACAACGAAGTGTCAGAGCAACGAAAGCCACATGAAAAACAGTAAATAAAAATTGGTTGATTCTCTTTCTCTCTCTCCTGCTGTCCTTCTCTCTTAAAAAAAAAAAATTAGGGACAGGGTCTCATTAAGTTGTATAGGGCCTTGCTGAATTCCTGAGGCTGGCTTTGAACTTGTGATCTTCCTGCCTCAGTCCCCCCAAGTTGCTGGAATTACAGGCGTGTGCCACCTTGCTTGGCTATTATTAGTTTTTAGTCCATTTGGTGGAGCCAGCTTGGCTTGCTAGTCTGATACTTGGTTAAAAGGAAAAAGAAATGAGATATTCTGAATGTGGAATGTAAAGGAGAGGGTCTTTCTGACCATTCCTGGGTTGTATTAACCTGGTGTCTGATCTAAGGTGACCAGGGCAATAATGGGACATGCATCAAACGGGGAAAAAAAAAACCCAAAAATATTTACCTTTGAAGAGAATGGTTAAAGTTCTGCGTCCAGTATAGCCTCTACTGACTTTATACGAAGGGCGATGTGAGAGATAATTTATAACCTTAACTCTAGGCAAAACCAAAGTGATTTTCTTCTATTTCTTCATTTGTAAAGACAGAGCCAGCCAGGCAAGACAGAGCGTGCCACGTTGCACAATGATCCAGCTGCGTTTTCAGTCTCTAGGCCCAGAAGCAAGTGCAATTAACATTCCAAGGTGTGAATTATTTCCTCACCTTATGAGCCCTGCAGCATCCTATTGTGATTACAAGGGCTGGACTCACAGCAGCATTCTTTATATATATATATATATATATATATATATATATATATATATATATATATTTTTTTTTATTAGATGGATATAGAGGTACAATTGAGGGGGAAACATTATCAAACATTCAGGAACCAATGTATATATACTTAGTTATCCAGGGTTAATGCCAAATCATGGGTGCCCAGCTTAGGTTCCCCATGTTGCTGTTTCCCTCAGAAGAACCGCTGAGTTAAATGGATATCTCGTGGAGGACAGACATCACCTTATGAAATGATTCCCCTATATTCAGTTCCTCCAGTCTCCTAGGTGATTTTCCTAAGCCCTCCCCGCACCCTGTCCCCCAGCCTACACCACCAAGTATCCTAGGGAGTCGTCTCCCTGTTTCGAAAAAAATCGTACAATTTGAAGTTATTATTAGCTTTGCCGTCTAACATACTGCTTCCTGATGTATTCTAGCTTCCACAGATGAGAGAAACCATTCGGCCCTTGAGTCTCTGAGATTGGGATACTTCATTTAGCATAATTCTTTCCATCTCCATCCATTTGATATCAAAAGCCATAATATCGTCTTCTCTAATGGCCAAGTAGTATTCCATTGTATATATGTACCAAAGTTTTTGTATCCACTCGTCGAGTGAGGGGCATCTGAGTTGGTACCATAATCTAGCTATAGTAAATTGAGCTGCTATAAACATCGAGGAAGCCACATCACTATAAAATGCTGATTCTAACTCTTTTGGGAAAATCCCCAGGAATGGGATAGCTGGGTCATAAGGTGGTTCCATCCCTAATTTTTTGAGGATTCTCCACACTGCTTTCCATAGTGGCTGAACCAGTTTGCAGTCCCACCAGCAGTGACAGTGTTCCTCTTTTCCCACAGCCCCTCCAGCATCTGTTGTTGTTAGAAATTTTTCATTTTTGCCACTCTAACAGGAGTGAGGTAGTATCTCATTGAAATTTTGATTTGCATTTCCCTTAGAGCTAATGATGTAGAGCATTTTCTCATATATTTATGGGCTTTTTGGACTTCCTCTGGTGAGAAGTTTCTTTTAAGCTCCTTAGCCCATTTATTGATTGGTTTATTTGTGATTTTGGTGTTAACTTTCTTTAGTTCCTTGTATATTCTGGATATTAGCCCTCTTTCCGAGGTGTAGCAGGCAAAGGTTTTCTCCCATTCTGTAGGTTCTCTCTTGATGCTCTTGATTAGATCTTTAGCTGTGCAAAAATTTTTTAGTTTAATTGCATTCCATTTATTTATTCTTGACTTTACTGCTTGAGCCATGGGAGTTTTGTTAAGGAAGTAGCTGCCGACTCCTATGTCCTGTAGTGTTGACCCTACTTCTTTATCTAGTAAGTTTAAAGTTGTTGGTTTAATATCCAGGTCTTTGACCCATTTTGATTTAATTTTTGTCCAGGGCAAAAGATAAGGATCCAGCTTCAGTTGTCTACACATGGCTGTCCAGGTTGTCCAACACCATCTGTTGAACAGGCTATCTTTCTTCCACACTATGCTTTTCCCCCCTTTATCAAATATCAAATTGTTAAATATATGGGGGTTTGTCTCAGGATCTTCTATTCTGTTCCACTGATCTTTGGTTCTGTTTTGATACCAATACCATGCTGTTTTTGCTACTACAGCTCTGTAGTATAATTTCAGGTCAGGGATTGAGATACCCGCCACTTTTTCCTTCCTGTAGAGTAGTGTTTTGGCTAGTCTGGGTCTCCTGTTATTCCATATGAACTTGAGAATTGCTTTTTCTATATCTGTGAAGAATGCCATAGGTATCTTGATGGGGATTGCATTGAATCTGTATAGGGCTTTGGGTAGAATGGCCATCTTTATTATATTGATTCTGCCTAACCATGAGCATGGGATGTTTTTCCATCTACTCAGGTCTTCTGTAATATCTTTTTTTAGTGTTTGATAGTTTTCTTTGTAAAGGTTTTTAATATCCTTTGTAAGGTTAATGCCAAAGTATTTCATTATTTTGGAGGAGATGGTGAATGGGAGAGATTTCCTGATTTCTTCTTCTGTGGATTTGTTGCTGGAGTGAAGGAAAGCTAGAGACTTACTGGAGTTGATCCTGTGGCCAGCTACTTTGCTAAAATCGCCTATAAGCTCTAGGAGTTTTCTGGCCGATGTTTTTGGGTCTTCTAGTTATAGAATCATGTCATCAGCAAATAGAGATAACTTAACTTCCTCTTTTCCTATACGAATTCCTTTGATTTCCTTGTCTTGCCTGATAGCTCTGGCAAGGGTTTCAAGGACTATATTGAACAAGGGTGGGGAATGTGGACAGCCTTGTTTTGTTCCTGAATTCAGTGGAAATGCTTTCAGTTTTTCTCCATTGAGGATAATGTTGGCTATGGGTCTATCATAAATGGATCTGACATAGTTAAAGTATCTTCCCTTGATCCTTATCTTTTCCAAAGTTTTGAGCATAAAGTGTTGTTGAATTTTATCAAATGCCTTCTCTGCATCAATTGAGATGATGATATGATTTTTGTTTTTAATTCTGTTTATGTGGTGAATCACATTTATTGATTTTCGTATGTTGAACCAGCCTTGTTTTCCTGAATGAAGCCCACTTGATCATAATGTATTATTTTTTAAATATGTTTTTGTATCTGATTAGCTAAAATTGTATTAAGGATTTTTACATCAATGTTCATCAGGGAAATTGGTTTGTAGTTTTCTTTCCTTGACGTGTCTTTGTTGGGCTTTGGGATCAGTGTAATATTTGCTTCATAAAAAGTGTTTGGGAGTGATCCCACTCTATCAATTTCCTGGAAGAGCTTGTAGAAGATCAGTATTAGTTCTTCTGTGAAGGCTTGGTACAATTCTACAGCAGCATTCTTAATGTAAGGTGTGTACGTTAAAGATGTGCAGAGAAGTCTTCAAAGTTATCAACTGTAACATTCCATAGTGCATGGAACCCACTGAATTATAGAATGGAGACAGTTTCAAAGGAGCATCTGATTCAGTATCCTCCCACCTCTTGTTTCTAAATTAAAAACCAAAACCCAACTCTGCTATAGTCATGCTTTAATTTCATTCTAAACTTGTGTCATTCTGTTGAATTGGGCCCCACAGTGAACAGGGACTAGCAAATCCCTGGACATCCTGGTGTTTGGTATGAACACCGTATCTGGCCTGGATTGGCTTCCTTTAATCTAAGTCATTTTCTTTTTTGCACATAGCCTTTTTATAATTTTATTTTGAGGCAGGGTCTTGCTGAGTTGCTATTCCAGCCTAGCAATGTGGCTCAGTGATAGAGTGCGTGCCTAGTGTCTAAGGATCTGGGGTTCAACACTCAGCTCTGAAAATGCTTTTAAAAATCATGCCTAACCTAAAAGCTAGAGATTTTGAAATAAGGACAACCAGGGTGTGACTTGTTTCAGGAATTCTGTCCAAGGTATGGCTAATTAGTAACATATAACATGCTTGACCATTCATGCTATATATATACACACACATACACATTTGCATATATATACCTATATATAGTTACATGTATACATACACTCACAGTGAATTTTTAAAAAACAAAAACAAAATAAAGCCACCACTGTGAGGCAGGTTCTTTTTTTTTTTTAAGAGAGAAGGACAGTGAGAGAGAGAGAGAGAATCAATTTTTATTGAGTTTTTCACATAGCTTTTGTTGCTCTGACACTTAGTTATGTAAGTGGTGCTGGGGTTTGAACCTATGTACTTGTGCATGCTGGGCAAGCAACGTAACTGCTGAGCCACCGCTCCAGCCCTGCGGCAGGTTTTAAAAGTAACTCCATTTTACAAATGAGGTGCAGAAGAGTGAAGTTGCTTGGCTTAGGCCATCCAGTTTGCACACGGTCAAGTTCCAGACTCAGCTTATATTGCTGCTTTGCCTCACAGGACGGGGGAGTGAGGTGTCCTATACTGAGGGCCTGTGTCTGGGAGTTGGAGATCTCAGGTACCCCCACTGCTCTCAGTGTCACACTTCAGGTTACTCAGCATCTGCAACCCATTTTCAAAGATTGCCTATTCATCGAGTTGTTTGGGAGTGGCGGTCCAAGCCTGCTGTTTGGGCAAGCCAGGGGTGATTTCCATTTTATGGTACAGGGTTTGCTGTGAGAGCTCACCTGGATGGGGATTATGAACATTCTGAAAAGCCTCTGGGGTCTCAGGCCAGGTCCTTAGGTTATATTCTGTTTTCTTCTCCTGGACTGCAGAGCTAGGCTACCTTCTTCTATGTATCCTCCCCACCCACCTGCCCAAGCCATGGCAGGAGCTCCCTTGTGGGCTATGGTCATCCTTACAGCACCTGACAGGTGCTCTTCCCAAATATTCCCAGATTTTTGCATCATTGTGTTTGCAGTGGCTGGCACTCTGGCCTTTCTTTGGGCCTCTCTCCTAGGACAGCTGGAATAGGTTTCCCTCAAGAACAGAGCTAGAGAAGCACCTGGTAGTTTTCATCCTACTAGCATGGCCCTAGCTGATGATCAAGGGTGAGACTCTCTCTTGTCTTAGGTTGAAGCAGATTCAAATGTGATTTTCCCTGGAATCCTCTGCCGAATCAGACTGAATCTCAGCCAGGATGGCTATTCCCTTTCCTACTTTCCCTGCTCCTGTACTGACATTTTCTGGGAACTCTTTCTTAATAAATCACTTATACACATGTCTTCAACTGAGGCTTTGGTTCTGGGAAACCCAACCTAGAAAAAGACTAAAAGAAAATGATGTCTTCAAGCTTAAAAGGAATTGTTAGTGATGGTTTGAATGTAATGTAATAAAGCCAGGCCTGTTTTTTCTTAGCATCTTAAAGAATTTAATGCTCAATTTAGCATTTTATTTACATTTACATTCCTCTTTTTAAGAGTTAATCAGGCCTAATCTTTACGTTGCTCTTTCTTTTCTTTGAAAGGTTTCTGTTATTTTTCCTCCTTCTAGGGACTAATTGGTAAGGGTTGCCTTAAACATAGTTTAAGGAGTTTTGTTGCTCCAAACCCCACATCCATTTTCAGGAAGCAGCATCTCAAATTATTCTTTGCCTCCCCCCAACACACACACATGCACACACACACACATGCACACTCATGCACACACCCAAATCATGTGCACGCATGCACGTACCCCCTACAAACATGTACTCACACATCATAAGTGCATACTTGTGCATACACATGCATGCACAAATCATTTGCACATGCCTACACACACACATACCATAGTTAGGATACAGTTTTTTCTGACTGCCTGCCTAAGGCAGTTCTCTGTGCAATTTCCCGATGATTTTTTTTTCCTTATGTGGCTTCCTGGAAGAGTATGATGGACTCTGATGGCTGTCAACAGAGTGGCAAGTGTGGGACTGAACCAAATGACATACTTCTTAATGTAATGAGAAAAATAGGCACTGAGGAGACAAGCTGTAAAATTTCTTTGGGAAGCTTTAAAACACAACCAGCTTATTCAATCATTCTGAAAGTTTTTCAAAAGTTTAAGGGAGCACACAAGTTTATTTTTAATTAAAGATTTATTATAGCTTTTGTATTAATGTTAGGTCAGATTTATAATATGGTAGGTTCTGAATAAAGCCATATTTAAACTGTATTGTGTGTACATTATAAAGTGCATTGAAGGGGTGTAGCTCAGGTTAGAGTACTTTCCTAGTATGGGAGAGGCCCTGGGTTCCATCCCTATCACTGCAAAATAGAAAAATAAAATCTACTGAAGCCCCTTCAGTATATATTTATGTAATGGAGCATGCTTTTACATTTTAAAAGATACAGAATTTTATAGTTGTTGTGTCTGTTTTCATGATAAATTGTTGATCGTGTCAAAAATGTATTCGCTTCATCATCCTGTGTCAAAGACATCATTTTTTTTTTTTAAAGAGAAGGGGACTGTGTGTGATAATCAACTTTATTTATTTATTTATTTTAAAGAAAAAAGGGGACAATGAGAGAGAAAGAGAAAAGCAATTTTTTAAAATTTAATTTTTCATGTGGTTTCATTGGTCTGACACTTCGTTGTGTATGTGGTGCTGGAGTTCAAACCTATGTCCTTGTGCATGCCAGGCAGGTGCCTTAACCACCAACTGCTGAGCCACTGCTCCAGCCCCCAATAATCACTCTTTTTCTTTCTTTCTTTTTCTTTTCTTTTTTTTAAGAGAGAGGGATAGTGAGTGAGAGAGAGAGAGAGAGGATGAGAGGGAATCAATTTTATTTAGTTTTTCACATGACCTTCCAACACTTTATTGTGTATGTGGTGCTGGCGTTCAAACTCGAGCACTGCTGAGCTACTGCCCCAGCCCCTAATAATCACTCTAAAATATAGTACAACAATGGGGTACTTGGCATCATGTTAATGATAAAAGTTTCATGTTTGTGAGACAGGACAGTGAAAAGAGGTTGATAAAATAAACATTGAGACTCATCTCCCTATGAAATTTGCTTCAGCTCAATTATTGAATCCCATCTCAGCTCCCAGTGCTGTGCCAAAGATTCATAGATCCTAAATTTTGTAAAATAACCCCTGCTTTAAAATAATCCCAATTTTTGGGGCTGGAGCGGTGGCTCAGCGGTTTCGTCGCTTGCCTGGCAAGCACGGGGACCCGGGTTCGAGCCCCAGCACCACGTACACAACTAAGTGTTGGAGCAACTAAGGCCATGGGAAAAACTGGATAAAGTTGTTTCTCTCTTTCTCTGTCTCTCTCACTGTCCCTCTCTCTTTAAAAAAAAAATAATAATAATCCCAATTTTTAGCTCTAAAATATAGCTCCCAATTCCTATGAGAACTTTGCTTTGCTTAAAATTGAGTGAGGATCATGAAGTTGTTCTTACCATTTGGGGACTATTGCGTAGGAGTGAAGTTTTAACCAAAAATGATCCATTTACTTCAGAAATGGCTGCCTTAGCATTTAGCAAGGTGTGTTAAGAGTTTTATGATGAAAGTTTTTGTTCGTTAGTGATGCGTATTATTACACTGCTGTTTCTGCTTCTTTTTCTTCATTGTTGTTGGTAGTAGTCTTTCCCAGAGACTTCCACAAGCCCCTGTATGTTATAATTCTTTAAAAAGGGGATGGAGTCATATTGGCTTCAAGGAGGAGCAGGAGACAAGGTGGGTCACCTGTTCCCCTGTCATACCATCCCAGATTGTAGAGATGAAACAACTCTCTTTACCAGGCATGTTGGCACAGTTGGAAAGGGGATTGAAATCCAGTAGTGGAAAGGTGAAGTCTCATGGAAAATGATTCCTTGAGAGTAAAACGGGAAAGGTGCAGCCAGACGATTTTCCTAAGAACTATTCTTGAGTGTCCCATGCTTTCAAGAATCTTCGTGTCACTGGAAATTACTGGGATAGATCTGTTTTGTTCTATCCCTTTGTCTCTTTAGACAATTTCTTCTTCAAATTGGGGAACTCAGCAAAACTATCTGCTCTACTTGAACAACCAAGTCCTGAAGACCCATCAGAGGCAGCAGGAGTTGGGAAGGGGCTCAGGATCAACAGGGTTGGTGGCTGACAATGGGTAGGTGTCACTGTCGTCACACTGCTTTTTCGTTCTTCCCTTTAATGTGAACTGTAATAGATATAGGACAACACATCCCACTCTTGGAGAAATGAGAGCAGCAGCAGAAAATACAGACTTAATGAAGAATTGGCTGCTTCCCTTTCTTTCTTTGACCATAGCCTCCTTCCACAACTAAGTTGTTAACAAGAGAGCGGCCAACCAACAGCTCCTGAAGAAAGGGAGAGCACCCAGGAGGTAACTCCTGCTGCTGGGCATAGGTACTTGGATTTGTTTTTTTTTCCCTTCACTGATTAGAATATGCAGCATGTCATGGTAAGAACATTGAAGGAGCAAAGCTACTCTCATCAGGAGGTAAAGAGAGTGAGGAACACACGCCAGAGTCCCACACTTCCCTTTGAGCGACACACCCCCAATGACCTAAACACCATCTCCTAAAGGTCCTACCATCTCTCAATAGCACCATCCTGGGACCAAACAGTTAACCCTGTAACACATGGATCTCTTGCCTAGCATGTGCAAGGCCGTGAGTTCGGTCCTCAGCCCTGAAAAAAACAAAAAACAAAAAACACATGGATCTATGGGCTGGGGATATAGTTAGTGGTAGAGCTCTTGCCTGGCATGTGTGAGGCCCTGGGCTTATTCTGAGCACCACACACACACACATTCCGCTATAAAGCCAGGCACAGTCGGTGCACATATACATCTGCAGTCTTAGTTGGGGAGGCTGAGGCAGGAGGTTTGCTTGAGCCTAGGAGTTCAAGGCCAGCCTGAGAAACACAGCAAGAATCCATGTCTTAAAAAAGTAAACTGGGGCTGAAGCTGTGGCTCAGGGGTTGGAGTGCTTGCCTGGCATGCATAAGGACCTGGGTTTGAACCCCAACACTACATACACAATTAAGTGTCAGAGAAACAAGGGCCAGATTAAAAAATAAACAAAATTGATTCTCTCTCTCTCTCTCTCTTAAAAAACAAAACAAAATAACAACAACAAAATCCCGAAACAAAAACCAACTATAGCAGGTCCCACATAGCACTTAGCTTTCATAGGCATGCACGTAGGAAGGGAGAAAAGACTGATAGAATCAAAGTTGTCTGAAAGGAAAGTTTGGAAGACTATATCACTAAAGACTGAAAACATTTTCCCCCTAACCACTAGGCAATGAGGTAGGAAAATATTTTTTTCTCAGCTGTGCATAACTCACTATTTTAATGGCTAAACCAGAACATTGCATAGAATGATGAGTCTTGTGGTAGCTTTTGTTACCTAGACAGTTGATAACAATTAGCCTGTAACTAATTGTTTCCAGCTGCTCTCCTTTGATTTATCAATCAAAATAAATTTACTACAGATTGCCTGTGGTTTCGTATTGCTAGAACTAGAAGGCTGAGATGAAGATAACTATTCATGCTTAAAGGTCAGGGAAGTAAGGACTGGAGTGGCCAAGGCAAGTTCAGTGTGGCAGGATAAGGTGGGCTTTAAGGGATAGACAGAAGAAAAAATTATTTCAGGCCTACTTCAGAAGTGAAAGTAGAGTCTGGCTCTCATTTCTCTTTGTGGCCCCTTCTCCCCCATCATGTTCCTCATGTAGTGTTTATTATAATAGTAACAATGATGCTACTGCTATTATTTGTGATAACTGTAAAAGTACATATGATAAAGAACCCAAATAAGCCTAGGCCTCACTCGGGCCAGCATTGGGGGAGTATTGCCTTCAGAGAAAGAACCTAGCAACTGTGGTTACAGGAGCAGCTCAGCGGTAAATTGCATGTTTAGCATGCATGAGGACTTGGGCTCAATACCCAACGTCAAAAGACTTAGCAACCAAAAATGAAGGTGATAATTCTTATGTATATTTTTCAAATTACAGTCCACAGTAGCACTTCTGATAGTCACCTCTCCTTTGTTTTTTCTAGGTCTCCATTCAGCAGCTGCTTAAAAGTCCCTCTCTATGTTTGAGCAGTGGCTCAGCAGTTATGGGCTTGCTTGGCATGTGCAAGGACCCAAGTTCCAACCCCAGCACCATGTACGAAATGAAGGCCACATGCAAAACTAAATAAAATTGATTCTCTCTTTCTCTCTCTCACTGTCCTTCTCTCTCTCTCTCTCAAAAAAAAAAAAAAAAGCCCCTCTTTCTTTGCATTTCTTAGGATCCACTGGTACCAGTTAGGGTTGGATCCAGCTGTGTGGAACTGAAACCTCCCTGCACGTGCTTAACAAAATGGACATTTTACTTTTCTTGTTTAACCAGAACTTAAGATAGCCAGATCAGGGCCCACGTGTTTGAGGAAGTAGCTGGGACCCAGGCTTTATTTAGCTTCCATCTTTTGCAAAATGGTTGCTTTACCACCAGCTTTCGAATCTGTGTTCTCAGCAGGAAGGAGAATGAAAAAGCAAATGACAAAAACTGTATGTCCTTTCCGGGAGGCTGGACACTAGGTAGCATGAGTAGCTAGATCAGCCTCAGGACTGGGAGCTCATGCCACTCTGAACTTGCTCTCTAAACTCTGATGTTACCCCAGGGGATGCCAGCTTTAACAATTTAGACTCTTGCCTCGCATGGAGGGGCACAGGTTTCCGCCTGGCCTTCCCTACTCTCCTAGCTCTTACCCTGCAGGCCAGGGAACTAATGTTGTCATTCTGCCAACTACCAAAATGTCCACTCTAATTATACATTCAGGGAGGATCAGAGGACTCATTATTATATACATTTGCTGGGAATTCAGACTTCATTAGTCGTTGGGTTCTGGAAATTGACTCAGGTCCAGAACGCAGCAAGAGATGTGAATTTTCATTTAGGCCAGCTTCTTACAGCCTCATCCTCATCCGTCCTGGGGTTTTAAAAACAACACATTGAACCGTTGTTGGCTGTCCGTGTATGCTCCAGTATTCAGGCCCTCATGCCATTCATAATAATGCTACTTAATCCTGCTTCTGCTGGTTAGTACTGCCACCTGGCCTCTTGCTTCTGCTGGTTAGTACTGCCACCTGGCCTCTTTCTCCAGGATCCTATCAGGCCCATTTCCATCAGGGAGCCTAACTGAACCATTTTCGGCTATCAGCTCTGGTCTACAAAGAACTGCCACTGATGTTTGTGTCCCTCTCATTGGGGCATTCCTCACTGCCTGTGATAAGTTGTGGCACATACCTGGCAGGATGTACATAATATTATTTATTCTGCCATTCCATTTCTCTGAGTCTTCTGCTTCTTTCTTCTACTGTTTGCCGGATAGCTATTTTGCCTAATTTTGCTTGGTGTGGGCCATTCCTTTCTCCAAGTTCCATAGAACCATCCTCGCAACCTGTTAGCACTATTTCCTGGGGTCCTTGCCAGGATGTAAATACTGTAGTACAGGAATGTGCTTATATCAATAAACTCTGGTTTGTTTAGCATTATGCTTTCCTTCTCCTCCTTCCCTTCACAAAGCAATCTAGCTGCCCCATCCCATATTCTCTAGGCTTCTGAAGGTTTATTTTAATTTTTTTTTTCCAGAGCTGAGGACCAAACTTGGGACCTTGCTTGTGCTAGGCAAGTGCCCTGCCACTGAGCTAAATCCCCAACCCCTCTGCAGGTTTATATGAAGAGTAGATAGCTCTTTTAGTTCCTTCAAGATATAGTGCCTTTCCTTCCTTAGCAGGTCTAGGAGTTCCTTGGAGGAGTTATGTTGTGACCTGACCTTAAGTCACTGATCTAATAGTTAGTCGAAAGATATAGGTAGATCCTGAGGGGGGGGGTGTGGTCTTGCAAAGTAGGCATACTTATTGATCTTTAAGCGATAGAGATGGGGCACTAGACTCTAACAGGAAGGAGTAAGATACTTCTACAAACCCAGAGTATTCAAGGTGATATGGGGTTTTAAGGTTTTTAAGTGCACTAACCCAGATGCCCCATCAAAGATGTTAGTTCTTCCCAATGACGGCCCTGTCCTTGTAGCAGATTTACCTGTGTTGAGAATCATTTTGGAATTCTACTGCTCTTATAATGAAGTCCTGGGCCTGATCCTCAGTTTTCTCAATGTAACCTCACTCCTTCTTTCCCCCTCCACATGTGCTGCTTAAGAGGCTTTCTGTCTTTTATTCTTACCTTTTTTTTTTTTTTTTTGGTACAAGGGGTTGAGCCCAGGGTTGCTTTGCCACTGAGCTAATCCTTTTCTTTTTATTATTTATTTTGAGATAGGGTCTCACTAAGTTACTTAGGGCCTTGCTAAATTACTGAGGCTGGCCTTAAACTTGCAATCCTGCTGCCCCAGCCTCCAGAGTTGCTGGGATTAGAGGAGAGCACCATCACACCAGGCTATCCTCAGCTTTTGACTGGTGATTGATTATCAGTCTTTCATTGTCTTTCTCCAAGGCATAGATTTACTTCAATAGCTATCCGATTCCATTGCCTTAAATTACCATTTTCTCCATGTTTTGTAAATGCCTGCTGGTTTGCACCTACTTGTGCATTCTTCCACTAGTCTTACATCCCTTCCTTTCACCATTATTGAATGTTTTAATATCGTACTAATATAGCATGTCAGGGCCTATCATGTCTTTAACTGGGGCCTCACTGCCAGCTGCCGGGGTGGGGGGTGATTCAGGCTCCATTAGTGGGACTTAATACCCTTGGGGTCAATATTAGGGAGGAGTGAAGGGTGCGGGATTGAGAAGAAAGAGAAATTAGACTAAATACAGACACAGCAAAAGCCTCAGGTGAGCCATTCCTTGTGAGTGGATCACTTTAGGGAGCTTAGATCCAGGAGAGCCCATCACAGTGGCCACAACCTGAGCCCGCATCTTCTAGTCTGCACAGGCTCTCGTGGGAAGTCGCGTGACCTGGTGTGAGGAGGTACTCTTTATCTGAAGGGGCAATTTCTGGAGAGGGATTCAGTTGAGAGGCGCTGCTGCTAAAACTCCCAGCAGCTGGGGAAATGAGCGCTTTACTGCTGAAGAGCCAAGTACTTTTTGTTTGCTGAGGTGCTGTGCCAGTGGAGATGGGGGTTGGGGTGGAATCTGGGGAATGCCAATGGAATAAGACTCTTGAAAAAAAACCAAAAAACTGCCGGATTTTCGCCTGACCAAAAAAGGAGAATGAACGGAGAAGATGCATTTAAAACTATACCAAACACTTATAATTCCCCAATACTTGTGTTGGACAGACAGTGCAGAATTGGGGAAGTTAGGGTACAAACTATTCTATTCTGCTTAGAATTCATGCCTTCCCACTAGGCTACAGCTACTCAAATTGGTTTCTATGGGCTAAATTCAGAGAACAGTCGTATTTTGTTTGGCTGCACAATGTTTTTTAAAAAATGTGAATTGGCTGCCACTATGTAAAAATTTGGAAGAGTACATAAGTTTGGATTTCCAGCTTCTCTTGAGTAACCAGAAGATCTAGCAACAGTGGGTCAACATTCCTGCACAGCAGTAATTGACTAGAATTGACAGCTTCCCTTTTAAATGGGGAGAGGGGAGTTTTCTCCTTAGCTCACCATAGTCTATGCATTACCTTCTTTGACATTTTGGTTTAGAATTCCTGCCATACTATGCACTGCCTAACAAAACATACAGTGTGCATATAATAGGAGCTTGGATACAATTTGGCCCAATAGAATTGAAGGATTTCCTTGGAGAGGTAGTTAGGGAGAAGGCTACATCTCCAACTAGAAAGATAATCATGATATTCAGGGAGGAAACAGGATAGCAAATATAGATTAGGATGAAATTAATGACTGGCAGAAGGGAGCTGAGTAAAGGAAGAGCAGGGGGCCAACATCTGAGGTTTGGATCTTTTACCCTAGAGTTAGAAAGGAATGGGGAATCGTGGAAGAAACCAGACAAGGAGAGGAAGGACACATAGAGGAACCTCAGCAATGAAAGGTCAAAGAATGGAAGGCAGCCAAGGCTCCATCAGTTGCCTCCAATGTATCAAAGAAGAGGGGAATACACAGGAAAAAAACAAACAAACAGAACATAACAAACTAAAAACAAAAAAACGGAAAGAAGGAAGTAATTAGGGACTTTCAGAGACAGCAGGGGAAAAGGAAAGGAAAGTTTGGTTTGGAGTAGAGGTTTTGGAATACTATCTGTAGATATGAGTGAGCATTTTCAGGGGTCCTGCTTGGGGAGAGCATAGAGGGATATTTGTTTAATATTATTCATTTATTTCTTTTCAGTGTAGTCATCATTGCTGACATCATCTAAATTAGTCAGTATCCACATGACATCCTAAGGAAGGAAGGATCAAAGAAATATCCAAACTTTGTCCTTTTGTTGTCATGGAATGAAACATTAACATGTATTTTGGACAATCACCAACCTACAGACTAGAAACTTCTCTAATGGATGGATATACCTCTCTGTACATGGACTATTGACTTTGTGGATTTTCTGTGGTAAATTAGAAATTATGGCTTTATTTATCTCCCAATTAGTATCTTTCTTTGTGGTCTAACTGGTTGATTACTGTAACGTGTGCTCAGAATATGTAAGCACATTTTAATGTTAGTCTAAGTAAAATGTACTGAGGAGGATAAATTTAAAAATAATTCATTCCAAAGTCCAATATCAGATAAAGATAAGACCATCCTGTGTTTTGGATATAGTCCTCTTTCTGGAAAACAGCACAGTCAATTCAACACGAAGTCCCTTCAACTCTGGTATTGGGATCTAGGGAAGGGCCTTGTTTCTGGAAAGCCAGTCTTTCTCTATTATCTGTAGAGTCAGAAGCTCCTGATTTTGCATCCTGACTCTGCCACCCATAAACTGTGACCTTGGGCAAATCCCGGAACCTCCTCTGACCTCTTGATCCAGGTGAGGATAAATGATATTTCTTGCAAAGGCTTTTTGAAAGGTTCAGATGAGATGTTGAATTATATAGGAGACCTCTAAAGGTTTTTTTTTGTTTTGTTTTTTTTGAGGCAAAAACTGAATCTTATTTTCAACTGTGCAAAAGTTTTAACTTGGGTGCCAATCAGTTGAGCAGAGGAGGTACGGGTTGAAATTCTGGAGTCCTGGATCTAGGCTCTGGGATTTAAGCTTTTTCAAAAAAAGAAAAATCATGGAATCTTTCTTGGTTTTCCTTTCCCCAGTTTGTCAGCAGTCCTAGAAGCTACGCAGAACCTAGAAACGTGAGGTTGTGTGCCTTGTTATTTTGTGTGTGTGAGAGCTGAAGGCAGAGAGGCGGCGAGCAAAGCTCCCCCGAGCGCCTGGCGTCAGACGTGCGCGGCGGAGTAAAGCTAGCCCCAGGACGCCCCAACTTCCAAGCCGGGAGCGGTCCACACCCGGGCGTCGGCGGGGATGGGAGCGGATGCTCGCGGGGTCAGCTCGGCCTCCGGCGTCTCCAGCCCGGTGCCAGCCGTAGGTGAGCCCGGCAGGCAGCTCCGAAGGACGCGCGCCTCCGGGCCCAGAGGAGCTAGGTGACGTCACCCCCAGGACTCGCTTTTTCATTAATGAAACCGGCCGGCGCGGGCGCATGCGCCGCAGGCCCCTTCCCGCTCGCTTCCCCCTCCCCTTTCCCAGC